>KN817607.1:3071-48585 GCA_000827495.1 Hypholoma sublateritium FD-334 SS-4 | reverse complement strand
TCGATGGCGGCGCCTCGTTCCGCCCTGCGAATCCCGGTGGTTCTCGCTACGCATTGTCTGTGCGCTCGCCGGTCCCGTCTATCGCGAAAGGGCCCGACCGCGCCTCCTACGACCGCTCGCCTATCTTGCATACCCCTCCTCACGCTCGTTCCCCTCCCTTACATGCGCCGCCACGCGCCGCCTTCAGCGCGCGGTGGAGAACAGCGGCACGCACGGCTCCTCTCGCACGCGCGCTGGCCGGCCTGCAGGCGCTCAACGCCTTCGCTAGACCGGAGACCGTTCTCGCGACGAGGGAACCTCGTTACGCGTTAAGCTACACCTTCGCGTGGATCGAGGCCGGCTCTGTGCGTGTCCTTCTTCCGGTCTCCCTATCACTGCCGCTCTCAGTCCACCATGCGTCCTTCCCGCCCTCCTGCGCCCTCCCTTTCCGCCCCTCCCCCCCCCCCCGCTGTCACTCTTCTTCCGTCCCTTCGTCTGTGGTACCTTTTAATTGGATCTGGTATCGGGGGTACGATACACGACACGTCGTCTGGTTGAGGCTGTGATCCGCGTGGCTCTGCCAACTCCGGCCGCCGCTGTTGCACCCTAACGCGCGCTTTCGGCTAATGTGGCATTGTATTCTCAGCGTTGGGTGTGGTGATTCGCACTGTAGGACACACGGGCGAGCGCCTGTTTTTATGCTCGATGACGGAGCTATACAGGTGCGCGCTCGCAGGCGGACGCGGATTGATGACACATGCGCTGTATCGTCTACTTGGTATATGAAAGCGACAGCCCATCACTCAGAACTCATTTTGTATTCATGTACAAATAGTAGTAGCGCTTGATACAGATATGACAGTCCGCAATGACAACATCCCTACGTCTCCTCCAGCGGCGCCTCCGCCGAAGCAGAGATCGGTCCTCCGAGTCGTTTCTCTGAGTCGCGGCCGTCCGAGTATTCGTCGTCTCTGCCACCGACCTGGGCATGGAGGCCATGTGACAAAATTTGCGATGTGTTGCCGCTCGGACGCGAATGTCCCCGGAACTCCAAGTCCGAGATATGCGCCGTGCGTACGTCCTCAGCCCGTCCGGACGCTTGCATCGCGACGCGAGCAACCATGATCGTCGGTGCCATGCCCTAACATGCGAGGCCGCCACGGAGTAGCGCAACTCAGTTGTCAGTGATGATAGGGAGGGTTGGATGACACGCACAGCAGTGATCAAGAGCAGGGCTCCCGAATAGTTATCTGCGTTGAGGATCGCTACCATATTTGTGTTGGTCTCTGGGACGACAATCACGAGTGCATTCAACAGTGCCACCAGCGAGTATGCGGCCGCGGACTGCACCAGCACCTCCGCTATATTTCTATATGGTCTTGTTGTTCCTATAAGGGGATCGCGGCGTGTCACGGAGTATATCTGGTACGCAATCAGTACTGTAGTAAGTAGTGTTGCTCCAAAAGTTATGAAGAGAGCAGCGCTGGTCAGATTGTCCAGGGTTATCCGGATGCTGTGAGATAAGTCCGTGTTGTTAATGGAAGCGACTATGATGATGGCTGGATACAGAGCTGTAAAAAACCACATAGTGATATATTAGACATCTTACAGCCTGAACTATTAAAACTTACCGGTCTCAGCAACCACCAGCACTAAGGATGGAAATATGACACGAAATGACTTCCCCCAAACGTGATAACACCGCCATACCTATGGCAAATTCAGCATTGAAGAAACCTCTAATAGGACGACTGCTTACAAGTAATCCATCAGCAACTACAAATATAATGAATGCAAAGATGTCATTCAGAAGTATCTGCAGAAACTGACTCTGAGATAAAGCGGCGAAAGCTGTGTCTCTGGTTTCTCCATTTGCTATCACGGTTTTCTTTAAGAAGAACCATTGGACACCAGTATCGGCGACATTGGACAGATACAGCAATGATATTGCAGTGATGACCATGGTGCTCTGTGAAGTTTGTTTGGTCACTGTAAATTGGCCCCAATTACTGGTTGTTAGTATGATCAGTTGAAGCTGAAATTATTCACCGGCTCACAATAAATATACATGGTGCCGAGATAGACTGTGGTGTAAATTCCTGCATGATATATTCAGTCCTGTTGATAGACGGGAACATACAATATGAACATACCTAAAAGCAAAATGCCTAGCAGTGTGGAGTGGAATGAGGAGCCCAGTATTGCTTCCTCGTAGTTTGGTGGAAGACCAGGATCCATGGCTCTAAATCGATGCTGTGCACTGATGGGACGTCAAGATGGGTTTTGAAGTACAATTCACTTGAATTGCGATGCTATAGGTTATATACCATGTCCAATATGTTATCTTGAAAATAGAACGAAGCAGTGCCAGCGATATTCTCATCTACTGTGCTAGCCATAAAGCCATTTACGAAAAGCCCTACCCAAATCAAACTAGGACACTCCAAGTTTCACTAGTATCTGCTTCTGCGCAGAGATTGATATCTGGTATTGAATTGATTACGGGCCCGCCAGTGCTAAAATTAGATGTACAAAGGCTAAATTTAGTCGTCTATACTTGCCATGGGAGTTTGATCCACCAAATTTACATCCTTTCTAGTCTTTTTCACACAGTTCACTCGACAAACGACTACCGGCAATATGGAGGTATATACGGTAAGCAAATGTTTTAGCATGGCCTGCTCAGTGGTACCATAGTTTTCCAGTTGTACCCCGCATTCATAGCACAGGTACATATATTTATTTCTCCATCAAGTAGAGTAATGGAAGAGCGATGGGCCCCCTTCATTTGTCCATCGAATGATGAAACAGAACGTAGGAAGCAGACATGATGAAATCTTATCTCTCTAATCACCAGAAATTCCTCCACTCTTACGCCCCCGCAAATTCATCACCATACATTATAACCATTTACGGACGGCCCGAAGTATTTATGATGGGTGCGTTAGCAGAGAGACGGGGACTACTGTATAGTTATTAGTTATACAAAGACACGCAGCACAAGATGATTGATGGAGAAGTTTCCAGTACACCTCAAGCTCTGACATTCGGTCCTTCAGCTGAGATTCCTAGAGGCAGATAGACGTCACGAACAAGTTTTGAACCGTTTCGAACAAGCCAGAGGTGTTTCCGGATCCAGATGTGAATGACGACTGTACGGCACTCGCTGGGTGCGGTGCACAGCCGCGTCCATGTTCGATGGTGGATGCACGCGCTATACCGGTGGCCGTTCTCTTGACGAGGGGCCACCGGGGCCTTCGTGATGAGGCAGACGACTTCGTCCGCACTCGCGTCCCGTTCTGAATTTCTTGCCATTTCTCCCTGTTCGCCGTGGCGTATTCACCTTATCCCTATTCCCGCCCGCAAACCACGATACCCGCGTGCACACCAAGACGCCCACCGCACCCAGACACCGCGTACCACCATGCCTGCGCGCGTCTCCCTGCACCGCGCCCAGCACCGCTAATTCTGCCCTCGCGTCGCCTCAGGCCGGCGACTGGCGCCTCCCATCCAGCGCGCGGCCGCGATGCATTCCACGCGACAAGCTCAGTGATCAAGTGGTTTATATGCTCATGAGTTGCTCATGAATGCATTTCAGTAACTTCCAGCGCCGCACGTGCGGCTTTCCATCTCGAATAAGCTGATCCATGCATGCAAGCGCCCGCCCACTGCGCTTCGTGCATGCACATCGTACGCACGACCCCCAGCCGAAGCCGCGATGCGCTTTTACACATGCGCCTTCGTCCATGTCTCTCTCTGGAACGTGCAGTGCACTCAACGCCCGCCATCCCGCCTCTCTATGCGGCGTATGATCGCTGTACGCCGTCAGATCATTAGGGGCATCGTGCGCCGGCGACGGCTTCGCGTGAGTAATCGCGCAGGTATTTGAGGCTGTACGACTGCGGCGCCCCGTTCGTAGTTCCACACTGCGAGTGCTTGCGCGTGGTCTCTCCTCTCGCCAGTCCCGCCCAGCGGGAAGGGAGGAGGGCGGGCGCGCCTCCTAAGCCCGCTTACTCGCTTATTCGCGCCTGCCTCATTTCCTTGCCCTCGCTTCTGCTCCGCCCCCTCCACCCCCCCGCTCCCTTCATTCCTCTCTTACGAACGCCAAGCGCGGCCTTCTCAAGGCCTTCAGCGCTGCATATTACATTTATATTATATCAAAACCATGATAGCCAGAGATGAGTGGAGCTCTCAACTCTAACCCATATTTCCTTCGGCGACTGTACTATCTACCTGGTACATCCTCAGCGCTATTCAAATACCACCTACAGAGTACAGAGTGCAGAGTAGAGCCCACCGGCAGAACGAAACCACAAGCCTTCACGTCCAGTACATGTCTTCCATCGCACGTGGGCAATCCCTCACCGGCCGTCGACCCTCAAACAAAAAAGCTTGACATACAATCAACATAGCATCTGGTTCAACATATAAAAACCGTCATCACTCGGGACTGTACCGTAAATATTGGAACTGGAAGCGCTTGATATGCGCCAAAGAAAGGATGGACTACAACAGCAATCCGCCTTATGCCCCTTCCACCGCAGCGTCTATCGGCCCTCTCTTCTCCGCATCGCGAGCCCCCTTGGACTCCGGGGATTCGTTGTCTCTGCCACCGGTGGGCGCACGAATTCCGTGTGACAGAATTTGCGTCGTGTGGCCGCTCGGATGCGAATGCCCTCGGAACTCGAGGTCGGAAAGATGCGCCGTGCGTGTATCCACGACTTGGGGGAGCTCCTGCATCGCGACGCGGGCGACCATGATCGTCGGCGCCATTCCCTAACGCGCCAGAAAGCCGCGAAGCCTCGCGATTCAGTCGTCAGTATATTATTGCGAGAATAGAACACGCACAGCGATGACGAATAGCAGGGAACCCGAGTAATTCTGTACGGCGAACCACACGGTCTCATTGCTGTCGTTCTGCGGGACAATCGCCACGACCCCGGACAACAGTGCGGTGAGCGAGTACGCGGCGGAGGACTGCACCAGCACCTCCGCGATGTCCTTAAATGCACGTTTTGTTCTATTACGGGAGTCGCGGCGCGCGAAGGAGTATATTGGGTAGGCAATCAACACTGTCGTGAGCAGCGTTACCCCGAAGGTCATGAACAGGGCGGCGCCTGTCAGTTTGTTGAGGGTAATCCGGGTGGGTACAGCTGGGTCCAAGTTGCTGGCGCAAGGAATTATGACAATAGATAGATAGAGGGCTTTAGAAAGATATAGTACTGAACAGCCATTTTACCGTCTGGTGTATTGGGACTTACCAGTCTCTGCCAATAACAGCACTAGGGCCAGATATATGGCACGCAGTGAATTACCCCAGACTTTATAGCACCGCCATATCTGTGGCAAATTCAGCATCGGCAAGCACCTTTAGAGGGTGCTCTCACAAGTAAGCTATCAGAAATCACAAACACAATGGCCGATAAGGTGGCACCCAGAAATGATTCTAAAGTGTTTGCCTGATCTACCACGTCGAAAGCCGTGCCTCTGGTTTCCCCATGTGTTATGAAGACTTTTCTTAGGAAGAACCACTCAAGTCCAGTATTGGCCACATTGGCCAGATACAGCACTGATATTGCAGTGGTGACCATGGCGCTCTGCGAAGTCTTTTTGGTCACTAAAAATTGGCAGCAAATACTGTTTGTTATCGTAAAAATATATTTGTTCATGAACTCACAGTACATATACATTGTACCGAGATAGACCGTGGTGTAAATTCCTGCATGATAGATTGAGTCTTACTGAGTCGGGCATACATGGCAAGACAAACTTGCCTAAGAGCAAAATGTTTAGAAGTGTAGAGTGGAACGTGGCACTTAGAATTGCTACCAGGAAGGCGGTTGGAGGAGAACCAGAATCCATGGCTTGAAAGTGATGGGGGTATGTTGGGATGGGTTTTGGAGTACAGTTAATTGCGATGTTATAACTATATTTCAGCGCAATGCATTTTTGAAAATAGAATGAAGCGATGTCGATCATTCCTTATCTTCTGTGCCAGTTATTTACAGAGGTGACCGCCTAGATAGAACCCAAGTTTTTCGGTCTGCTTCTATGTGCAGATTGATACCTGGCATTTCATTGGACGGACAAAAACAGATTGCAGGCCCACAGGCGCTAAAATTTGATTCGGAAGCAGCAAATTAATCTTGACTCAGAAAACCCCTGGTCAGTGGTCATCCACAGTGTTCCAGCTGCACTCGTGTCATGATGATAGGTAAGTATATTTAATCTTAAATCACTGGCAAGTGGAGCAAGGGAAGAGCGATGAGTGAGGCTCATCTTTGTATCGAATGATGAAACAGTGCATAGCAAGCAAACACAAGGTGATCTTCTACCCTAAATCACCTGTTATTCTTCCCTTCATCACGGAAGATCTTCTGAGTGCTCTAAGAAAACAAGGGGGCCAACCTTGGGGTGCTTCATTGAGTGTACCAAAAATATCGCATATATACATGTAACATATTTATGTAAGTATAGCTTGATTGATTTGTGCTTCTAGGCCGGTGACCGTCCACTACACATCCCATCCGGGACGCTGCTGATGAAAACAAGGAGGTGAATAAGCCGACTGCGACGCTAAATGCTGTACCCGCGGCTGCACACCTTCAGAATAAGTGGACGATACGATAATAAAGGCGGTTGTTTGTACCTACCTGCAAAATATGTATGTGGATCGCTCGTCGTGATCGTCTGGACCTCAGCGGGCTCGCAGCGCCCTCCGTGCAGGGGAGCACTCGATACTGCGGCTCGCCTGGGCACCATCATTTCCTCCACGAGTTCCTCTTCGGGCTACGAGCCTGGGGGCCTCGGCGAGGCATCCGCCCCACCTCAACGCAGAATGTCAGCGAGGCAATTCGTGGCGTCCATCTGTTGTCTGCGTCCCGAGAACAGCTATTGACGGTGCCCTCGCCAAGCCACGACGACGCCGAGAGAGCGGGCGACGCACGCCGCGCGCGCAATTGCCATCCGCCGCACAGCGCAGCGAGCTGGGCGAGTCGGACGTGCGCTGACGACGTGCTGCGTGATCCATGTTCCAATGCCGTCTCATTTGAGATTGAAATCGTAGCGGTGGCCGAGAACGTGGGCGCGCAGGCACGGGTGACTGAAGCGAGACGCGTGTACGCGTTCAAGTTTTCGCACTGTTGAGGCTGAAGTGCGGTATGTAAGCCGGGCGCGGGATAAAGACGGGAAGGATTCGCGCTGCAATCTCAGAAAGAGACCGTGACGGACAGTGTAGCTAGACAGTGATGAGCTCTAGGTGGTGGGTCACACGTTGCGCCTTTGTGTTTTTTGCAGATGTGTAAGGAGACACTTTCAATGGAATAGAAGTTGTTCGGGGCTGCGAGATATGCATGGTTCGAGCAAATTACGGGATGCCGGGAGGGCGGAGGTGGTGGCAACGTGCCGGAGTGTGCCAACCAAATGGGGGACGCCGGGCTGCTCCGGGATTTGCCGGGTGCCAGCGCTTAAATAAAGTCCGACTTGGATAACCGTGCGGCGAACGACATTCAAGATCTGAGGCACCTCATCTACCAGAAAATGTGGGGCGGTGCGTCTGAAGCGTCTAACTCAGTCGCCAGAGTGCCAGTATGCGCAAGACGCGCTCCGGGTCAGCTCTCCCCGTCTGAACGGGCCACGCCAGTCATAATGCATAAGCGCCCATCGAAAATCCAAGGACACGGACCGTTCTGATTTGTCCCCACCACCGGGATGGAGTTCCCATCGAGTCTCGACTCACCACCCCGTAGCTGATCAATAAGAACGTTTCGCTCCAGCCGACATTTCCAACATGCTCGACATGCCGTGAGCGACACTGTAAAGGAAATTTCGAGTCAGTGAGAACGGTTTCATCCTCTTTTGGATTCAGATAATCGACATCCACTCCCGTAGGTGTGCAGCGCGTGGAATATCTACCGCCGTATCAATTTATGCATCTGGCTCCTCTGTGTGTCTACCCGCACCGATCTGACACGCGCTCCGCGGCTCGTCCGTATGCAGGCTCATTCTCGACCACGCGCTCGGCGACGTGTACACGACCCGCCCAAAGGCCAAGATTGCCTTCATCCGCGTGCTCTCCGTGCTCTGGCTCGGCGCGGCCACACTATCTTCTCACTCGCCACCGGCAGTCATCAGCGCGTCATCCACCTCGGTGCGTCTCTCCCGCGCACGCACGCATGCATAAATAGACACGCGCTGACGCACGCCCACACAGAGTTCGGCGGCACGCGCCATCCTGCAGGCGCCCAAGGCGCTCGTCTGGATCGCGTTCTACCTCGGTGCGTATCCCAGACCTTCCGATTCCCTCCCCTCCTTCTATCCTGTCCTTACTCCTTCCTTTCCCCCTCTTGTCTCCTTCTCCCCGTCCCTCTCCTTCCTTCCCTCCCCCCTATCACCCCCAAACTTGCCCACGGCAATACCCAAGCAATACCCACATCTCCACCGGCTCCCTTTCACGCTACGTTCCTCGACGAGTCGGCTATTTCTCCAGCGATTTCCCTCACATTGACAAGGCTTTCTAAGTTCTTTGTTTGTGTTATGGTCTTCTTTTAGGCATTGAAAAAAAGCTTACAGGTCGCGCAGATTATATTTTAGGCCCATCCCCATGCCCGCACGCACTCGGATCCAGATTCCAATCTCAAAAAAGGTATATGTTGAATTTCATGCCAGAGGATATCCAAGGCCCTGGTACTACTTACCATACGTGGAGTGAAAAATGTTAAGTTTTTACCTCTGTAAACCGCATACTGTAAACACAGCTGCGCAAGTTCCCTGGCCTGCACGAACCTCTCATGACTGCGACAGGAGAGCTTTTGTAATATACATGGCATCAGGGCCGCGCAAAGTACAAACCCGAATGAAGCGACACTTCTACAATAAATACACAGTCCGCACACTAATAAATACGTCCCCATCTGGGCCCACGCCTACATAGCAGGGTAGCCGACGCTCTCACTCAAGTGCTCGTTCGCCGGGTTATACGTGAACCCGCGGAACTGGTCCTGCACCGTCTCGGAGAGCGCCGAGTCCGTGACGACCGAGTCCTGCGCCTCCTCGCTCGTGAAGTCCGGGTCGAAGTTCGCGACGTCGAGCACGCTCTCCACGCGCGGCTTGAACGGCGGCTGGATCTTCTTCGCCAGGAGGCGCGCCCAGTCGACGTGCCGCGCGAAGAACGCGTGCCGCTTGATCTCCTCGCCACCGTTCGCGCCGAGCCGCCGGGCGGGGTCGCGCTGCAGCAGCCCCGTCATCACGCTGCGCGCGTCTGCGGGCATGTCGGGCGGGAAGTGCAGTGGGTCCGCAAGGATGCGCTGGTACATCGTGTTCACGTTCTCGTCGTAGAACGGCGGGAGGCCGGTCATCATCTCGTAGAGCAGGACGCCGAGCGTCCACCAGTCGACGGTCTTGGTGTACCCCTGGCTCTCGAGCAGCTCGGGCGCGATGTACTCTGGTGTGCCACAGAATGCTGTCAGAAGTGAGTGAGTGAGTGGGGGTGGTCAATAATTAATATAGAAAACACGCACTGTTGGTCTTTTCGGTCTCGGACATGTTGAGCTTGCACAGCCCAAAGTCACACAGTGCAATGTGCCCTGTGTAGTCGAGGAGGATGTTCTCTGGCTTGAGGTCTCTGTGTACGTACATGAGCACATGTATCATTGCAGATATTCTGAACGCACCGGTAGACAACGTTGAACCCGTGCAGATGCTCAAGCGCACAGAGCAGCTCCGCCGCGTAGAACCGACTGCGGTCCTGGTCAAACTTGCCCTCGCGCTGCAGATGGTAGAACAGCTCGCCGCCGTTGACGAACGACATGCCCAAATATAGCTTGTCCGGCGTCTGGAAGGAGAACTTGAGCGGCACGATGAACGGGTTGTTCACGAGCGCGAGCACGGTGCGCTCTGCGAGGATGTGCGTGATCTCGCCCGGGCGCTGGGCGATGTGCGCCTTGCGGATCGTCTTGAGCGCGTAGATCCGCTGCGTGTCCTTCTTCCGCACCTGCATCACCTTGCCGAACGAGCCCTTGCCGATCACCTTGAGCAGGTCGAACGCCTCGATGGTGAGCGGCGCGCCGCGCACGGGCCGGAAGTCGATCTTGAGATGGAAGGAGCCCGCGCCGGAGACGGCAGAGTACCACTGGTCCGACGCGTGGTGGCCGTCGAGCATTGGTGTGAGGTCGACGCGGCCCATGAGGAGGTCGTTGCCCATATCGTCCTGCCCCTGTACGGGCGCCGCCGTGCGCAGGTACGCCGACACCGCGATGTTCGACAGCCGCGACACATCGCTGCCCGCCGCAGCACATCAGTGACATCACCACGCAACAGCGAAATGGCAACACGCACAAGTCCGCGCGGTAGTTCCACACCGGCTGCCCGAGGTCGCCGCCCATCGCATCGATGAGGATCTCGTTCTTGTCGAACTCGAGCACGACGTACGGCAGCCACCAGTAGCGCTTGCGCTGCATGCTCTCGCGGTTGCTCGTCGAACGCCGCCCAGCGACCGGCGCTGCCGCCTCGAGCGCGCGCTGAATCACCTCGGGGACCTGCACCCCGGGCGCCAGTGCCAGCCCACGGCCTGCGCAGTGGCGGGTGTGTCAGTGGCACTTGGCGGTAGGATCGAGTGGGGAAACAGGGGCGCACCGGAGAATATGCGGATGGTGAGCATGCCTGAGCGGAACTGGTCCGCGCCCTGCGGCGGCTTCGGCGTCGTTGGGCGGGATGGGATGGGCGTCACCGATCGCGAGACGACGCCGTTCTCGCGGGCGTCCTTGGGCTCTGCGGGCGGTCAGCGGTCAGAACAGTCGGCGAGCACAGAAGACGCACTCTTGGCGCCGATCTTGCCAAACATTGTGTTTGAGTGGGTGATGGAGGTGGAGATGGTGGTGGTGGTGGATGAAGGAGGCAGCGGCGGGGAGCGTGAGCTACCAGCGTCCAAATGCAGCTTCCGATCCACCGCGGATCTATCCATTCTCACACATAGCAACCTCGAGCAGGGCCTGCGCGCTGTTCATCTGATTGTGATAAGTGTATGTAGATGTAGATGTAGCTACAAGTAATGATAGTAATGTATCACGACGCAGGTCCCGGCGCCATGCGCTCGGCGGCCTTTCCGCACTCCTCCTGGAACCGCGCCAATACCCTTCCCGCGACGCCGATGGCGACGTTCTGCACCAGGTGTTAGGTCTCACTGCAATGGAAGCCATGCTAAGCGTACCTTTGATAGAATGAACGGGTCCACGACGACTATAGGGGATGGTGGCTAGGAGGTGTTACTACCCCGGCGATGAGCAGACTGCTGCAAATAAACATACCTTTTTCGCCGGCACGTCCGCGAGCAGCGGGGACCTACGCTGCAGCATGCCGCCATGGCGGATCGCCGCGGCTTTCTGTGCATATGGGAACGTCTCCCAATACCTAGCCAAAGATTAGACAGGTCTCTGCTGACAATGGGTGCATGTAGTGCACCTGAACCAGTCGTGCAGCAGCGTCTGCTCATCCGCTTTGGGCTGCATGGGCGGCAGCTGTCCCCTGCTGAACCGCACATCCCATCCCTGATGCGGTTTCCGTGTCCACACCAGTGTCTCACTATCCGACGGAGCCAACGGCGGCAAATTGTGCTGCAGATTCGGCAAAGTGCCCCGCTCCTGGCGATCTGCGTGTGAAAACGAGCATTGAGAACGGCGTGCAACACGTACTTGCAGGAACGCGATCGTCATCAGCGTGAGCGCGTAGCTGCTGAACGACGCCGGGACACCTAGGGCCCCAGTGGGCATGTTCATCCCGAGCGGCTTCGCCCACTCCTTAATCCTGAACAGCAGTGGGCGCAGTACGGGCGATAGGGCGCAGTACTCCTTGATCATGTCCGAGTTGAAGATCCCCAGGCGTTCGTTGACGTTCAGGTCGCAGTCGAGGCCGGTGTTGGCATCCTTGAATTTCACTGCCGGCTCAAATTAGACTAAGAAGTATATATGAGCCCGCCACCTACCTATAGGGACGCTTGAGTGCATTCGAAAGTCGACGTGGATGAACCCGTCCCGCCGCAGTGCTGTTGCTAGTGTCCTGTGCTAGCTGATTCAGAGAGCCAAATATAACACTCCTAAGTGGCCATCTGCTGACCGAACATTATACAAGGCTGCCTATTTTCAGTGCAACGCAGACGCAACGGGAAGAAACGACGAACGATCTTTGACTTCTTTCTCGAGATAACCCTGCGGCCGATACGGATCCTGCCAATACACAATAAGCGGGGGTGTAAAAAGCAAGGAAAGCGCCCGACGATGATGACCATGTCCAGATCGCTGTGTGCATGCGACACCCCATACCTGCAACGGCGGTCAGCGGGTAGGTGCGGCGCCGGGAACGGGCGGCTCACCGCGTGCTCCCGAAGAATTCAACTGTGTAGTGCGACCCGAACACCCGCTGCACCGCGCGCTCGACGTGCGCCCGCACCCGGTCGCGTACCCGCAGTACGTGCACGCACGTCGCGTCCACGCGGATCTGCGCAAGAAACACAAATAAAATGAGGGCACGACCTAAGGCAGGAACGGAAGGGTACTGACGTTCGGGTCCCGCGTGACGGACCATTGGCCTTGCGGCGTCGCGGATGAGATTTCCACCTTTGGGCGTTTGCTGCTCCCATGTGCGAGGCTGCCCTTCGCCGCGGCCGCTGCACGCTCCGCCTGCCCAGTGCGTCGCCGCGGCCGCTCGCGGCGCGGTGCACGGGGTGGCCACGGCGTGTCGCTCTCCAGCGCACGTCCGCGCGGGGTTTCCGACTCCACAAATTCCGTATCTGCGTGGTGAGCAGCAGCAACATTGGGAGGTAAGGGCGGCCCCTCCAGATCCGCGACGGCTTCCTGCCACTCCCACAGCGGGCGTCCGCTTTTCGTCTTGCGTGGGGAGGGCGCACTGGGTCCCGCGGGGCTCGCGTGCGCGGCGAAAGTGGAAGTGTCATTTGGAAGAGAGGAGCCTAGGGCGACGCGGCGCTCGGCCCACGAGGCGAACGTCCGGCCGTCCCCAGTCTCCTGTGCGTCGGCGCCGGCACTGTTGTCGTGCACTAGATTGCCGACGTCTGCGCCTATGGCGCCTGCGTGCGAGCGCCGCGCGGCCACACGCCCAGACGTCGCTCCCACCGTCTCGGGGGTGCCCCCGTTCGCGAGCAGAGCAGCCATGGAGCCCGGGCGCGCCTCCGCGCGGCGCCGCTCGGCCCACGACGTATACGTAGGCCTCTCCACCTCGGGTGGGGCATCCTCCGTGCTAGGTTCGTCCACAGCAGCAGCAGTGTGCGGGGCCCGCGCCTCCCGTCGTGCGCGTCGACGCTCCGCGCGCGGGGCCGTCGCAGCGGGCTGTGGCACCCCCGTGCGTCCCCTCCCGGGCTTTCCGTACGCGGTCGGGCGTGTGTTGGTGGTAGTGGTGTTGGTGGCAGTGGTCGCAGCGGCGGGGACAGCAGGCAGACTGCCCGACCGTGCGTTTTTTCGCTCTTGCCCAGTTGCGGGCTCCATCATTGCGACCTCGATCTGATCCCAGAGAGGGGCGCTGCGCGCAGATATGTGCGAGGAGATGAGGCCGCGCGTGAAGCGGGATAGGCTCATGTGGCGGCACGGGCGTGAAGCTGGTGGTGGTCACCAGTGAAGTTTGTGTTCCCAGAAATAGTCACACACTCCGGCTTGCACCTCGACGGCGACGATCTAGAACATACTTAGTCCTGACGCAGCTGTTTAGTGGCAGTCCTTACTGGCTTTCGTTCATTGCAACTACTCTAACTAGAGAACCTCAGTTGCATTCCGCTGTACTTATGACAGTCTCCAGTATGACGCCGGAAGGGACGATTGGCGCGCAGTAAGCGTTGGCAAAAACAGCTTGAATAACCTGGGCATATTCCGCATCCTCTACAGATTCATGTCGGACGGTCTGCCAAGAAACAGCCACGTATTACTGGCGGAGGTCGACATGTATCAGGTCGCTGCGTTTGGTGCTTTGCGGCTCGGGGGAACATCCGAGGAACTATGAATATGAAAACCATCGACCTTCAATGAATTCCGCCTTATGTAGTCTCTATAATTTCCTGGCTTATTTCATGTTACATGACTACATCCTTGAAAAATAAAACGTTGCTTATCGTGTAAGCTCTGACATTCACGATCTACGGTACTAATACATTTGTCATTCCCTGCCAGGACATGTTCATGGACAGTGTTATACTCAATGATGGAGCCCACATTTGTCCTTGTAGCAATCGGCCACAAGCGTTTCTCAGACTGGAGGAAAGGAATTCATGTCCAAACGCTCCTCTCCGGCCTATACGGCTGAGCAGGGCTGAGCCTGTTCTCCCCCCCCCCAACTGACTTTCCGGATTGATATTATACCAAGGCCGCACCCCAGCCATACACACAGTCGCATCCCATACCTAGGCCTTGCTTCAAGCCTCCGCACGATGGATGGCTTCTCGCCGCGCGGGCTCCCTATTCATTCTTAGTCACTCCGCGTCCACCTCGTATGTCTACTATAATATACTTGTCATGAGATGCGAAAAATACAGATGTTTGTAGAATACAGTCGTGAATCGTGATACAGTATCGGCGTATCGTAAAATATAAGGCATTAGTACACCAAGAGTCCAGAAAGAAATGCCTGTCATCTGCGCGACGAGTTCAGGGCTGTCCCTGTGAACGTCCGCTCTACGGCTATTGGGTGCTCCAGTCTGCTGTGCAGCTTCTCGAGCTCTCGTTCCAAGCTGGAGAGACTGGTTAAAGCCACCAACGCCAGCGTCAGTGGATGGCGCTTACCTGAGGACCCGCTGCTTATAATCGACAGCCTCACGTTCTGCCCGTCTTTTGGCTGCCTGAAGGTTGTGTTCTTCCGTTTGCTACATTGAGAGCGTTAGTCGGTGATGCCGATCTTAGAAAGTTGAAAAGACACTAACATACCATGGAATCTATACTTTGACGCATGCTTTCGATCTGCGTCTCGTATGACTCGACTTTGGCCCGCTGACGATCGTTCTCCAAAGAGGTGTCGTCGTGCATAGCTCTGTGACGGCCGCTTGCCCTGCGCTCTTTTGTCGTTTGCTGAAGTTGATTGGTCAATTCTTCGATGCGGCTGTCCAGTCGGCGAGAGCCCGGTAAACTCGATCGAGGAGCGTTGGCGTATGATCTCGTCTCCAGATCGACAATGCGAACGTTTAATTCCTTGATCTGTTTCTCGAGGTTTGCCTAGAAACAAGTGAACATAAGGAAAAGAAGATATATAGTTGCCAGAGGGCTACTCACGTTCAGCTTATCCAACTCCGAGTTTTCGACCCGCACTTTGCCCAGTTCGACCTGGCACTCGTTGGCAAAATTCTCGGTCTTTCTCAGGCGCTCGTTCGCATGCGAGACACGGTCTTCCTGCTCTTCCAGAGAGCGCTCGAGGTCCTGCTTCTTGAGCTGCAGACGCTGATACTCACGGTCGGATGACACCTTGCTGGAATCGATGGTGTCCAACTTGATGGTTTCGAGCTCGGCCTGCAACGCCCGCCGTGCTTTCTGCAGTAGCGACCGATCGGCCTCAGCGTCGTCCAAGACACCCCGAAGCTCGCGAACTTGGGAATGTAGAGCGACGATCTGTGACTGTTGTTCCGTTTGCGCGCCGGTGGATGCCTCGTACGCGCGTTCGATGTCGGCGATCTTCATCTCCATGCGCTCCTTCTCTTTCTTCCACCCGCCGCTGTTGTACGCTTCGTCGTCGTACTTGAGCTGGAGCGCATCGTGTTCCGAACGGAGATTCCGGTTCTCTTCCCGCAGCCGGCTTAAGGCGTCCCGTTGCGATTGGAGCTCTATCGAGAGACGTCAACAACAAACACGGTCATATTCAGCGGTAGAACCACACCTTCACTCAATTGTGCCAACTCAGCTGTGCGCCGAAGATAGTCAACGGACATGTCAGGAGATTCAGATGATAGAAGGCATAGGCATACCCTGATATTTCTTGCGTGTCTGGTCCATGGTGAAGTCACGCTCAACGAGGTCTTTTTGATGCTGATCTCGCTCATCTTCTAGTTCGGCGGCAAGGCGTTGGCTGAGAAGGTTTGTTTCTGACGACTCACGCCCTCCTTTATGAAGTTCCTTCTCCAGATCCCTGACCTTGCGCTCGCTGGATTTGAGAGCCTTCTTGAGGTCTTCGGTCGACTTTGCGAGTGATTTCTCTGCTTCGGTCAGGGTGCGACGAGCTACAACAAAGACTTCAGGCGAGGCAAGCCTGAGCATCAAGCGTTTACTGACCTTGCTGTTCGGAGCTGACGGCTTTGGCCCTTTCAATTTCCGCCGCCTCATACCGTCCTTGCAAGATATGTTCATTCGATTGTAGGGCCTCGATTACTGCTTTAAGTTCTATATAATAAGTTAGAGTACGTATATAGATCGGGTGAATATAATTCAAACCAGATTGAACTGCAGATGCTGTCGTAAGTGATACCTCGTCTTGCTGTAAGCGGAGCTGGAGTTCTCTTTTGACGTCTGCATGTGACATGTGTCAGTAAGGTTCAAAGAAAGAGCAGGAGCTAAATGATAACGCACTAGAAGACTCAGACCTTGTAACCTCTAGTTGTTCCTTGACTTTAACGAGTTCTTTCTGCAGTTGTTTTTTGGAGTGGCTGATATCGCGCAGTTGATTTCGTTGTTCCTCGATTTCTACCTGAGTCGTCCGCTGCTGAACAACCTGATAGAAAAAAATTCAATACTTCAAGTTTTTGGGGGAGAAAAAAGGCTCACCAAAGCTTTCCTCGACTCCTCGAGACGATGGTAATTCTCTCGTTCTTCAGCGATGGTATGCTGAAATTTAGCCCACATGGCTTGCACTCCGTCAATCTGAGACGCTTCAGCAGTGCGACGGGCTTCAGCCTCTTCCTTCAGAAGTTCAGATAAGCGCGTGTTCTCTTGAACTAGCTGCGCTCGGTAGCGCTCCAATGACTGCTTTGAGCCATCGCTCTTGTCGAGTTCAGCCGTCAGAGTACGGATTGATGACTCCAAATGCCGCCTTACGCTCTCCGATGCCGCCATTTGCAATTCGAGGAGCTGGAGCTGCTGCTTCAGTACTGCAACTTGATGATCGGAGTTCCGCGACGACTCGGTGCCCTCGTCAGCTCGGATTCCAGATTTCGCAGCGTTCAGTGCTTTTCGACTAGGTGTCGAGTGATTGGAAAGCGGGCGGAGCTCGTTTGCACCACTGAGTCGAGGGTTCCGTGGACGTACAGAAAGTTCTTTCTGCAGGGACTCTTCTGCACGCTGGAATTCGCGGAGCAGTCGAGAATGGAAGTCGGGATCAGCCGGGCTACTTGCAAGGACGAGCTGCCGGATTTCAGCGTGTTGGCGCTCAATCTGATTGCGAATCTTTGCTGCAGTTGTCTTGCCCATCTCAGCCTCATCAAGCTGGCTTTCCAATAGGGCGATGCGTGTCTCATACTCTCGTTGAAGTTTAGCAACCGAATCACCGCCTTCAATGTCGTCGGCCAACCTGTCAAGCTCATTTTCGAGGGCGGCCTTGGAGCGCGTGGTGGCAGCAAGTTGCTCGGCGAGCTCTTCAGCTTGTTGTCCTGTCTGCTGCAGTTCTCTAAGTACGCGGTGGACCTGCAGTTCGGCTTCCTCCTTCCCTCTTCGCTCCTTTTCGAAAAGARCAAGAACCTCCRCRGTCCTCTTTTCCTGCGCCTTGAGCTCCTGGTCCTTCGCTCTCAATTCCTTTTCAAATTTCATRGACAGATCTTCAAATTCCCCAGATGCCTTTGCTTTTGACTGCCGYAATGAAAGAATGTAGACGTTGTTTCTCTCGAGCTCRAGCTGAGCTTGTTGAAGCTGTTTGTCSGTGACGCGTTTAGCTTCTTCGAGMACATGGACGTGTTCGACGATCGTCTTGTCTTGTTTCGATAAGAGCTGCTTCACGTCCCATTCCCTGGCCTTGAGCTCGGTTAAGGTCTTGTTCAGATCCTTTTCCARATTTATGTTGCGATCCTTCAATTTTGCAAGCTCCGCTTTCTGAGTGGAYACTGTCTTCTCCAGTTGCGTGCGCTTGGCAGTTTCTGTGTCGAATTGTTTGCGAGCGGTSTCCAGCTCAGCCAGGCGACTTTCCTGGTCCCGTTCAAAATTTAATACAATATCCTCAAAATCGCGGAACTTGTCCTTTGCGGTTGTTAATTGGCGTTCAATAGTCTGCAGAAAAGGTTAGCAGTAGCTACATGACACAATCAGAATGACCAGCACACGTACTTCTTTTGTCCTCAACGCCTCGGTTAGTTCCCCTTGAACTTCATGCTGACGTGCTCTAAGCGACAGCATCTCGGAGTCCATCGATCTCTTGGCCTTCTCAAGCTCCGAAAGGTGCCCTTGAGCTTTGGTTAGTTGTGCTTGGGCAATCCTCTCCCGATCRAGCAATGATGAATGACTRCTGTTCAACGACGCATGCTCGCGCGAAAGTTGTTCGAATTCCACCTTCAATTTGTTCTGGCTCTCCGCTGATGTCCGGCGAAGTKCGGTGAGTTCTTGGTGGAGTTTACTGCTCTSACTGCGCAATTCGGCCAGTTCCGCTTCTTTACTCTTCTCAACTTCCGACCGACGAGTCGCTTCGCTAGTCTTAGTGGCGAGGAGGGAGCGGAGTTCGTCCCGYTCTATCTGTAGTTTCTCCAGTGTAGCGATATTGGCAGCATGGTCCTGCTTTTCTACCRTAAGTTGACCGTCGAGGACGTCGATATCARCTCTAAGGGCGACAATCTCCATTGAWGCATTTTCGTGTTCAACCTTCAAGCCATCAAGCTGGTCGGAAAGACCAACAATCTGTTCTTCCCTCTTTTGGATCATTGTGGAATACTCCGTCGCCGTCCGCCCAAGCTCGGCTAGCTGTGCCTTCGCCTGGCGGGCTTCGTTCTYGGCTTGTTCAGACTTGTCTCGGACCATTTCCCTGGTAGGTATGTTAGACTTTGGATACCAACATGAGATGTCACCGACCTTTGTTTGACCTCAATATCCACTTTRCYTCGCAGTTCCRTCACRGCAATGTCCATCCGCTCCTTCGTTCTCACAAGGTCCTCTTCTCGYTGAAGAGCGAGATTCCGCAGCTCTTCGGACACTTTCTGGATGTCATCAATGTCTCCATGGAGAGCCTCGATTTCTTCTTGCGCCTTTCCGAGTTTCACAGCGAGCTCTTCTTCACGTGTAGACCATGATTTCTYGCCCTGCTCCAAACGTACAAGATGCTCGGCCGCCTGGTCRAAGGCCTCGCGAAGGTTTTCATATTTATCCTCACTTTCTTTCTGAAGACGCATGGCACGTGAGAGCTGTGAATCKAGGGTKGCGATATCGATTTGGAGCGCAGCTATCTCATCCTCAAGTTCACTTTCTCGCTGCTTACTTCGTTCGAGGAGGGCGTCTTTGTCGATGGCGAGGGCACGTTCGGCTTCAAGCTCGTCTTCAACCTTGCRCTTGCTGGCTTCTAATGTCATCTTTAGCTTCTCGAGGRCCTCCCGCTCCTGCTTATCGCGTTCCGCCCGCTCTTTRACTAGAGCCAGTTCGAGGTCTTTTGCGCGAAGCTCTTCATCGTTTCTCGTTGCTGCTAGTAATGGTCTGACCTATATGAATTATTTTAGCATACATGGTACATTGGACTGAGAATTGATTACCTTTGTATAAAGTTGCCACCAAGGCCACTCTCGCAACTCCCCATAAACTCTGGCRTTACGCTGGATTGTGCGAATTGCTTCTGCTCGGTTCAAAATCTTCCGCATCTGCCTTCGCGCCGTCCACATCCGTGACACTGCCTGTAGCCTAGAGAAAATGTCAAACAAAAGTGCATCTCTACGTTCTTCGAGCTCTGCCAGTACACCGGCCTTGAAGAAGATTTTTGATGTCCCAAGTTTGAAGGTGCTGTCGTCAAGTTCCAGACTGATGACCATGCGGCGACAGGCTTCGCGTCCGTCCATGTATCCTTTCGGTAGCACCCCAGGTGTCAGGATCTCATATCGTTGGCGGAATTCAACAAATGGCAGCCGATTGGGATAGCCAAGGCGCGCTATCCTGATACCTTCCAGAACACCATTGCAACGCAGCTGATCCAGCACCAGCGGTACGTCCATCCGTCCAGGCTTTTTTAAGTTGTTCGGGACGATGCAGCGCACGAAATGGGGCTGCGTGGACCTCAGTTGCAGCATCAAACTTGACAACTGTTCCTTGTGACGTTGCGCAACAGTGCGGAAGGCACCCTTCTTCATCGCCCGTTTCTTTCCCAGAGAGAGTGCRCCATGAGSRGTATTCGCGGYGACGGGCTGGTCGGCATATTCKGCGAAAAGGCCGGCRACGTAACGTTCACTCGACGCGGCAAGCACGCGAGTCAGGTTGTCGTTCAGKGGGTCCTTGTTCTTCTCCAACCATCCGTCGGTACGATATTCGACTCTTGCAGCATAATGCTGCACAACGAAGCCTTGTTCGAATCTCGATGGCTCGTACTTCATTCGGCCCGGRTGTTCCGACTCATCGTCATTGGATGGAGTAGCCCAAATTGCGTTAAGTTTRTTGGTRAACGTACGATCGTCGGCCTTGGGCATRATGCATTCTTCGTCGAGGCAGCTRAGAATACCAATTGAATTACCACTGGATTCAATCAGATCGATGGTTGGCTGCARGTCGAGTCCAAAATTGACGTAGTCCCATTGGATATTTTCTCGTGCGTATTCCTCTTGTTCAAGAACAAACATGTGGTGGTTGAAGAATTGCTGCAGCTTCTCGTTCGTATAGTTGATCAGAWGTTGTTCATATCCGTTTACGTCRAAGATCTCRAATCCTGCTATATCGAGGACCCCGATGAATGTCGCTTTCGAGGAAGGTCGATCGAGGGCTCGRTTGATGCGTTCRACCAGTGYGCCAAAGGATTTCTCGTAYARCGTCTTGCWMAGCGCGGAYAGTTCTTCRATTGCTTGTTGACGCGTTCGGGCTTGGGTGACCCATTCGCGACCAGCTAAGGCTCGGGGTCGAAGTACGGCACGTGTAAACTCTGCGATGGGGAGTCCAAGAAGATGGCAGACGCGTTCCGCTTGTGACGTGTCGGGCATCATAGCATCGTCGGACCGCGTGGACGTGACAGTGATATTCCCGATGTGTAGGATGGCAGCCACTATGCGGAAAAGGTCGAGCTGCTCTGAGGGATCAAACCCAACAGTATCTAGGGCGGTCTTTGATTCATTGGTCAAACGAAGAGAGTGAATAGTTATTGAATCAGTACCTTCAGGGAGTTCCATTCTTCTTTATCATCGATACCATCAACCTCGCGCTTGGTCTTGTTCAGATATTCATAGTCCTCGATTTCGCCATCGAGAAGTAGTGTATCTAGATGCAAAATGAGGTTGTGCTTGTGTAATTGGAATTGTTGTACCAACCTTTCAGCTGTCCTCCTCCAGCTAGTAACTGATAGAAAACATGGAAGCTTCGTTCCGCTTCGCTTCGATAGACTACGCGGCTCTTCTCCAGCAAGTACCAATCAATGTTAGCCCCAGCGATACTACCATCAGGAGTAAACATGATTCGGACGAATTTACCAAATCGGCTGGAGTTGTTGTTGCGCTGGGTTTGTGCGTTACCGAAAGCTTCTAGAATGGGATTTGCTTGCAGAATTTGCCGTTCCAGGAGACCTAGACGGCCTTTTGCCGTAAGATGAGCGGAATTCCCGGTCATGGAGGGAGACATGGCATGGCCTTTGCGAATCGACCGACTGCGGGGCAGACCAGTCGAGGGTATGGTAGCGAGGGTATTCGATCGCGAATGGGACGGTGTCGTTGGATGGTGCACATCCGTTGCAATGGCGGCTAAGTACTGGATGACCTTCTTGGTACTTTCTGTCTTTCCAGCACCGGATTCTCCGCTGGTGCGGTGTCAGGAAGGGTGCTTAGATGAATGGCTCTGAACTCACGTAATGAGGATACTCTGATTTTCACGCTCGTCGCCCATGTTAACCCAGGCACGTTCCGCAACAGCAAATACATGGGGAGGGTTCTCGTCGCGGCGCTTTCCTCTATACTGCTGGATTATTGTGTCGGAGTAAAGTGGTAGATACTGGTATGGATTGATCGCGACGAGAAAGAGACCGGAATAAGTCTGCAAAGATGTTAACTACGATATAGCGGACTTCACGGTTCGAATGGCTCACGTATATAGCACCGGAACCGTATCTCAATCGTAGATTGTGCACAACACTCGCTTCATTGAGGAATGTAAGATCGGCTATGTCTTCTACTCTATCAAACTTGGGTGGATTCATTTTGAACAATTCTTCGAATCGAACTGTACGGAACTGTGGAGTCCATTAAGGCTATGAATTGGTTCGTCATGTCCTGCCCAACATACCTCTCCATTGGCAGCCATTATGACCTCCGCCGAGTCTTCCTCCTCCTTGTTCACCCATCCTGCAAGATATCCCTCGCGGATGTCTGGAACCCAGACCCATTTCTTCTCGTTGAATTCGGCTTGCTGTGCGGCAGCCCTAGCTGCCTCGGCATTCTGTGATATTCGAGGTGCAGGCATGAGTTGAGCGGATTGTTGATACACAAGCTTTCATCCAAGGGTATCACGGTTGCGAGGGAATGCACTGGTATAGAGACGGGGAATCAGATATAGTACAGACGTGCCGAAAGCGAAGGTATAAGAGTCGTCGTGAATAAACAAAGCGGTTCTGCGTTATGTATATCCGGATTCCGGCAAGAGCAGATGCTCGTCGGTTGGGAGCCAGACGCGCCAGACGCGTGACTGCACCTTCAACCAACATTTACAAACTGGGACACTCTGATAAGATAAGATGCACGATCTAGGTACTCATGTAAATTAACTGAAATAAATTATGCCGAATTCGTAGTACAAGTAGCTATACAAATGCGATGAGGTTGCGAAGAAACTGTACTACATTATGATGTACTAGGCCAACCAAAGGCCAACATTAAAAGAGGCAAAAGTGCCTTCGTCACGCAGCCGTGTACTGTGCAAATATATCAGGCATTGATGCCACGAACATCATCAATAACAATTGCTTACCTGGAGAATGAGCGACTCCGACCAAGGGTTGACCAGACCACGCTGAGAGGGGTACAATACCCGTTCCGCTCCGTGCATTTTTTCCGTAAATCTAAAGCAATTTCAGTGAACGGCCGGATATTGCTCCCTTGAATCGTAGAACATACGAGAGAAGTTTGCCCGAGTTTTTGGGTCCGCGCTTTAGGTCCTTGAGGCCCAAGACGGCACCAAGCACAGCAGGAACAGTCTGTAAAAAAGAAGTTGAATGATGATTTGATACACATTCATGATTAGCACTCACGGATTCGAAGAATGCAGGACTCAAGAAGCTGGGACTCATGTAAATCGCGAGAAATGGAAGTAAGACAGATGAATATTCACCCATGATCAAAGCCAAGCAAGACAGACTTGCTAGCGGTAGCCGAGAAGGTTGGCGAGAGCGCATCCGCTCCGAATACGACGGCCTTCAATACAGTTGAATGTCATGTAGTGGTACAATAAGTCATTACGTACATCGGTATTTGCATCAACGAGGCTGGCGAACACGATGTTGCCGGTGTGGACTCCAACCGCAACTTCTGGGTCGTCTTGGGTGGCAGTCCGGTAAACACCAGCAGTCTGTTGGGCGTTGATATTAGATCAGACGCTCCACCGTGAAAAAGAGCGACGTACGACAGGTCGCAGCCGCAGCGCCTCGTAAACGTAGACCATGATCTCCGCCGACTTGTTCTCCGCCGATTGGTCCAGATCGACAATTTTCTCTCGTATGCTGTGCCGATCGTCGTCGAGGTAGAAATCGATTACGTTGGCCAGCGCTTGCGAATAGAGTGCCGCCGTGGGTACCGTCGCGGCGAACAGCTGACTGGCGAACTCAGCCGGGTTGGCTTTCTTGTGACCGTACTCGTCCCAGAGCTGTTTCAGCAGGGGAAAGTCGAAGTTGCTCGGCATCTAAAAATTTCAGCGTGTGAGCAGATTATTGGGAACCAAGAATCATAGACATACCCATCTCTTATCCACAAGGTTTTTGATTGATTCGATGCATTTATTGGCTGTGCGTTGTGATGATTCCCTCAAGCGCCAGTCATTAACTGGGTCGAAATTGCAGTAGATATATCTAAACATGGAATTAAATATCAGAAAGAGCTTTGGAAACTGATCAGAGTAAAACGCACTCTGCAACATCTGCAAAGTCGTCGTATGTAACAGAGTCGTACCATAGCCCCTGCGGATGAACCTCTGTCTTGAGAGGGAAGCCAGCCTAGAACAACCTTCAGAAAGGGCTATGCACGGCAGCTTAGAAATACGCACAACTTCTTCTGAGAGCCAGTAGATAGGCAAGAGGTTAATAACATCCCGGATAATATCCACATAGTGCGTGGTAGCACCGCTTCCGATCTGGGAAATTGACTTGGCCTTGACAAGGGATTGTACTGTCAACTTGAACGAGTGCGGGATCTCCTGCGCCGACCGAGAGAAAATCGCGTGCGATAGCTTTGCCGTGCTCGCGGTGAATTTAGTCTCCGCCTCGCGCACAGCAAGAACTTCAGTATCGGTTTTCGATCGCCCTAGCTTGCGGCGCAGAGACTGAGTACATAAAAACCTTCCGTAAGCATGAATAATATAGAAAGTCAGTGTCGACGCACCCCGAACGACGCCTTCGGGACCAGAGTCGGCTGCACGATTGTGAACATCTGGTTTTCAAATGACGACTTGTACACCTTCGTGTCTTCCAGGACACGCTTGACGTGAGCGAAATTTTGCACGGTGATGGTCTCGAGGCGCGGCTTCGGGCGCGCCCAGTCGTACTTCGCGGACTCGCCAGGGTGCTTCTCGTCGAGTTCCTCCTTGAACTTCTTCGGCTCCAGGAAGGGGAAGTGCGCGTAGACAGACTTCTTGGGGTAGTAGTCCGGCAGCGTGCGGTAGAGCAGTTTCGTGAGCATGCCGCCGAACGAGCCGTCCTGCGTGTCGTACTGGCAGTCCTGGTAACCCCACGCGGTCAGGTTGTGCGCTGACGGGGGGGTCAGTCGGCGGGCCAAGGTCAAGGGACGGGGTGCTTACGCGTGAAGTCAACGGTCATGAAGCGGTCGCCGCGCGTTAAGCACACGGCGTCGGCTAAGATGGCGCGCGAGATGGTATAGCCGGGGCAGAGGCCGGCACCTGGCTGGGGAGTTTTGGCCTCTTCCGCTTGGAGCCCAACCTGGGCATTGCACGACGTGAGCGTGAGCACATATAAGCCAACGAAATATACGGACATGCAGTTCTAGATTGTCGATATCTTTGTAGAGCGCCGCCGCTGCGGTCTAGAATAGGACGTGTCAGAATTGAAAAGGTGTGCAGTGTGTATGTGACCAACGTGAACACTCGGATCGGGATTCCATTGCTCAAACGTTTCGTATGCTGGGAGACGGGTTAATAAGAAGAAATCTGTGGAAGCCGTTTGACAGAACTTACGCTTTAGGCCGAGGAATTTTCTGAATTCGTTCAACTAGAAGAAGGGGATAAGAATATCGGGATAAGAAAATGTAATGAGCGCGGCTCACGGAACAAGTGCCCCAGCTTCGCGATTGCTCGATGGCCATGAGCTCAACGACGCGCAGGGTCTCCGGAATGCCGCGTGCTTTGAAGGCACCCGCTGTATAGTCTGTCGCGTCTTGGAGGATCCTCGCTAGGTCGGCGTCAGCGAAGGGACCAGTCCCGTCGGCGCCTTTGCGCTTGAGTCTGCCGGTGGTACTTTGAGTGCATGTAATATAACAAGTCAAAGCAGGTAGATACTGACCTATCAAACGTCCAGGTAGTTGGAGCGCTGCTGGCTTGGGATCGCACTATCTTATGTGCTACAGCCACGAAGTCTTTTGGGGTCAGCTGTTTGCCGTTGAGCATTGAGCTTCTTGATCAGGCATCGACACTCACATCAGCCGGGTTTTTGTCAGGGAAGGACGTCTTGAACACATCTTCGTTAAACCATTTCGTGTCTTGTTCAGAGAGGGTTGCATGCCAGCGGTATAGGAGGTTAAATTCAATGGAAACGACGTTGCCTTCGCCGACGGGGACGAAGGCGTGGTCCGCGGCACGGATCGTCTAAATAGAAATTTGATCAGCTTTTTGCAATTGGCTGGGCATAAGAAGTCTACAAGTACCATAAGAGGGTTCAATCGCCAGTCACTTTGGTCCCGGACCAATCCCAAGATCGCGCCGACATAATCTATGCCGTCAAGTCAGACTTATTACGCCCGATTATGCATTTTTATAGGCGCACCTCCAAGGATAATTTGCATGAAGTAGCCACAGTTGACCAAGCGCGCGCGGTTGAAGATCTCTTCGTCCTGCTCGAGTTTCTGTTCTGCGCCGGCTTCGGTCTCGGGGAAGCTTGTCGAGTAGGTCTCGAACTCGTTGATCGCGAGGATCCGTTGAGCGACGAACTGCCCAACAATTAGAAAATCGCAGGTGATGGGTGATCAACAATTTGCGTACATTGTGGTTGCGGCTGAGCAGCACGAGCAGCGCGCACGCCGCAGGGGGCATCATCAGCAGGCGGTAGTCCGCGAACACGTCGTCGTAAAGGCGCCCTGTCCCATCCTTGCGCCGGATTGAGTCAACATCCTTCTGCGAGTTTCCGTACAGGATGCTGAGGTCGAGATAGCTGCTCGCCTTGTTGATCTGTGGATCGGTATTGTCGGTGTTGAAGATGCTGTGGATGACAAGGTCCGCGAACGCAAAAAAGAGCGATGAGATGCCGCCGGGATGCGGCACGAACTTGTCGCGCTTCAGGAGGGTGTCGAAGACAAGGCCAGGGTCGGGGAGTGCGGTCTTTGGCGCGTTGTTCGTCGACGGCACAGAGCGCGCATACGGCGAACCGGCCATACCCATCGTCGGGCACAGGGGGTTATAATTCGAGCCATCGGGCGCGCGGAACACATAGCTCCTCCGGGAAGCATTTGCGTCGTGTGCGGGCAAGCTGGGGGTCCGTGGGAGGCATACGTAGCCGCTTGGAGGATGCGGAAGATCTTTGTAGACTGCCAATCACGAAATTAGCCTCCGCTACCGATCGTGTTTCCCGGCCATTCCCCACTCACGCAATGCAATTAGGAACTGCTGCACTTTGAGCGAGGCAGCCAGGTCCTTCGCGTTCGACATGCTCACGATCAACTTTTCGAGCTAGGGGAGAATAAGACAACATTCTCTCCAAAAAGACATTGTGCGTACATACCAACATTTTTCTGTCGTCGAGACCGGCACCAGAAAAGGCGCTTATTATGGCATTTTCGATAGCAGGCTGCAAGCAAAGATGTTGAGCACGAGTCTGTCGGCACCAGCTACCCAGGTACTAACCACCTCCGCAAGGCTGAATACGGGTTTCTTAACAAGGGCGAGCAGCTCTGCTACCTCTCGTTCATACACACCGCTTTCCGGCTTGGCGCCGTCTGTGTTGAGCGGGGCGCTCGATTCGGCGCGAGCGTCGGCCTTCTGTGCTAATTTCTGGATAAACGACGACATTATCGGGAATCGGAGGAGTAGGGAAAGTAGGGTGTCGAGCAGAAGCGCAACCCAAGACGTTTTATTGGGCGGACTCATTGGCAGGCGGCGGTTTTATAGAGGGACAGATGGGGATGTATCGGAAGGTTTTGTACCTGGCGTCACGGGCGCCAGGCTCCAGCGGCGCTGATAGCGGTAATGATCGAACGATACCTACAAGTCGGGCCATCTCATTCCCCGACAACTATCACGATCGTGGGCGGTGTACAAAGTACCCAGACCGATATTTTTTCCTGCGCCTAGATCCCTGCCCATACTATTCCCGGTCCTGAACGCACATGGCTGACATCTAACCCCAGAGATGATTGAAGGGTGGAATGGAATGTCGTGAGAATTTGCCCTTGGATTCGGCATGAAGATGGCCTAGAGTCTCGAGAGGAGGCCCTTTCTTCTTCATTAACCTTTCACAGCTTAGCACTACTATATAAACGTTCAAAAAGATCCACGGGGGTATCATAATTAATAACTGTGAAGATAAGACACCAAAAACAGATCTTTTGGCGCCCGAGAAGTCAAGTCCATGGGAGTCTGGCACAAATATTTTACCAGAACCAAACCAGAACATATATGTAGGGTGTGAGGAATCACATAATAACACAACAAGAGTTTTGCTATTTTCACAGATCAGTGTCAATATGGAACCCTGAACTTGAACTGAATGGGTACCTTTTTGGCTGTCTTGTAAAACATCTTGCTCTGCATTGATAATGCAGTCGAGCGCTCGACCAGATTATCAAGTTTCTCTCCACGCTGCAACACTGATTCTATCGTCTTGTGCTATATTTGCAGCGGATCAGTAGGATGCCTGTCATCGCTTTGTGCTTGGACTAACCAATACAATCTTCGTTTCATCAAGCTCCTGTTGCACGCGCATGATGGTATCCGCCTGCCGAGGGTCCTGGTATTTCTGAATGTACGTGGTGATATCAGGGAACGAAATGGAAGAGGGGTTGCTGTAAGATGATTGGGGGACTTTGGTTGTGAATTCGTCAAGGATCTTGGTAAGTAGAGAGAAGGCTGGG
Source organism: Hypholoma sublateritium FD-334 SS-4 (assembly GCA_000827495.1). Lineage (NCBI taxonomy): Eukaryota > Fungi > Basidiomycota > Agaricomycetes > Agaricales > Strophariaceae > Hypholoma > Hypholoma sublateritium. The sequence goes on along the minus strand of KN817607.1, from coordinate 20,048 downwards.
CGGACAGGGTATTCCTCGTCCGTTATGATGACAGCTGCAGGGTGGCCAGGGCAATGAGTCTCCGGCGAGCGACTCGGGGTGGGTACTCACCTGCAAGCTGCTCAGCGCCGCCGCGGTTGTACACATGGGCTACATGGCTCTGTTCCTGGACGGTCTGCCTCTGCCCTTGGGGCGTCCTTTCAGTGACGGTCTTGGAAAGGAAGGTCATGAATTCTCCAGCGGATCCCCTCTGATAGAAACTGAACGACGACAGATCGCTGGCGGTAGAGAGAACCGTTGCCGCGCCAGATGGAGGTGCCAAAAGGATAGAAATAGAGTAGATCTTCATGATGAATGTGGACAAAGTACAGGTAAAGCAGCAGATTGTGTGGCCTGGCGTTGAGTCTAAGAGGCGTGCGCGTGAGGGCTGGTGACTGTAACCGGCTCCCAATCCGTCACTGCTTCCCACGCCTTGTCTGCGGCAACCAGAGCGCTTCAGCCAGGCTTCAGCGCAAGTTCAGCGCTCAACTCCTGTTACTCATCTTTTTTGACCGTTATCGGCATTCTTTTACTACTCCACATATAATATACGCCCCGTGCGACAAAGGGAAGCCAAGAAGATGGCCTCGAATAATCCTAACAAGCTCGCCTTCCTGTCTATGCCCGCGCCGGCGTCGTACGTCGCGGGTCTCGGTCGAGGGTGCGTATATGGATACTGTGCCCTTTTCTTTCACCTAACTCCCTTACAGTGCCTCAGGATTCACCACCCGCTCGGATATCGGACCTGCGCGCGAAGGCCCTTCTGCAGAGGTCATTGCGTAAGTGGTAGTACTATTCGTCTTATTGTGCTGCATACTGAATACGTGCAGGGAGGCCCAAGCGCGACGCGGCGAGGAGGCCGAGGTCGACCCCGAGCAATTCCAGGATCCGGACAACGAGTACGGCCTCTTTGCGGGCACAACTTATGAGCAGGATGATGAGGAAGCGGATCGGATATACGAAAGTGTCGATGACAAGATGGACTCCCGGCGGCGCAAACAGAGGTGCGTGCCAGCGCTTGTGCGCATGCATGACCACGACCGTGACCGTCCTTCGTAGAGAGGCAGCCGAGCAGGCGCAGCTCGCGAAGCACCGCGCGGAGCGGCCGAAGATCCAGCAGCAGTTCGCCGATCTCAAACGTGGGTTGTCGTCCGTCACCGACGCAGAATGGGAGAATATCCCTGAGGTTGGAAACTTGACGCGGCGCAAGCGCCGCCGGACGGAGGAGAATAGTCGCACCTACGTCGTACCCGACAGCGTGCTCGTCGGCGACCGCTCGAAGGTTGAGTACGAGAGCGCGCTGGACGCGAGGCAGCAGGCGGATGGCGGGTTGGAGACGCCTGCAGAACGCGGGATGATGACCGATTTTGTGGAAATTGGTCAAGCAAGAGACAAGATTCTGTCGTTGAAGTTGGATCAGGTACGTTATATCTTCTTTCTTCTATCGTAAGAATCTCATCTCTGGCTAGATATCAAGCACACCGGCGACATCTGGGCTCTCAACGTCTATTGACCCACGCGGCTATCTCACTTCTCTCGATAGCGTCGTTCTAAAGTCGGATGCGGAGATCGGCGACATCAAGCGCGCGCGCATGCTCTTCGACTCGCTCGTCAAGTCAAACCCCAAGCATGCGCCGGGATGGATCGCAGCCGCTTGTTTGGAGGAGCACGCTGGGCGTATGGTTGCTGCGCGGAAGATGATTAAGATGGGGTGCGAAGCGTGCCCGGGGAGCGAGGACGTGTGGCTGGAGGCCGCGCGACTGCACAACAATGACGATGCAAAGGTCGTGCTCGCGAACGCAGTGCAACATGTCGGGCAGAGCGTGAAGATCTGGCTTGCAGCCGCAGATCTGGAGCATGACGTGCAGGCAAAGAAGCGCGTGCTTCGGAAAGGTATCTCTGCTGCTTGTTTCTCGCTGTCATTACTAACTCTTATTTCTCTAGCGCTGGAGCACATACCAAATTCGGTGCGCCTGTGGAAGGAGACTGTAAACCTCGAGGCATCCGCGGCTGACGCGCGCATCCTCCTTGCACGTGCTGTCGAGGTCATACCACTCTCCGTCGAGCTGTGGCTCGCACTCGCGCGCCTCGAAACACCCACCCGTGCCAAGGCTGTGCTTAACAAGGCTCGCAAGGTCGTACCCACTTCGCACGAGTTTTGGATCGCCGCCGCGCGTCTGCTTGAGCAAGAGGCGGCCCTTCCCGAGAAGGACGCCGCGCAGAGGGAGAAGGAGCTGGCGGTAGTCGACAAGACAATCGAAGCCGCGACACGAAACCTGCGGCAGCATCAGGTGTTGCTCACGCGCGAGCAGTGGCTGAAAGAGGCTGAGCGGTGCGAGGCGGAGGGCGCGCCGCGCACGAGCGAGGCAATCGTGAAGGCAACGATCGCGATGGACATTGAGGAAGAGGACCGACTCGACACGTGGGTCAGTGACGCGGAGGCCGTAGAGGCGCGCGGGATGGTTGGTACTGCGCGCGCGATTCTCGCGCACGCACTGCGGTGCTATCCCGACAAAAGGTCCTTGTGGCGGCGGGCAGCGGAGCTGGAGAAGGCGCACGGGACAAGGGAGGCGCTGGACAGCGTTCTGGCGCGTGCGGTTGCGTGCTGCCCGCAAGCGGAGGTGCTGTGGCTGATGGCGGCGAAGGAAAAGTGGCTCGCCGGGGATGTGCCGGCGGCGCGTGAGGTGTTGGAACGCGCGTTTGTGGCGAACCCGGAGAGTGAGCAGATCTGGCTGGCGGCTGTAAAACTCGAGGCCGAGAATGGGGAGTTCGGGGTGGCGAGAGAACTGCTCATTCGGGCAAGGAGCGTGGCGGACACGGAGCGGGTGCGTGGTCGTGGCGTTTGCGGGTGTGGAATACTGATTATGTTGGTCATACAGATCTGGATGAAGTCGGCGGTATTCGAGCGTCAGCAGGGCCAGCTCGATACTGCGCTAGCGACGCTCACAACGGCGCTGTCCAAATTCCCAAAATTCGCGAAGCTCTATATGATCCAAGGCCAGATACAGGAGTCGAAGGGCAACATTCCCGCTGCGCGTATGGCGTTCGCTGCAGGGATCAAAGCATGCCCCAAGGAACCAACACTATGGATCCTTGCCGGCCGCCTCGAGGAGACAGATGGAAAAAGTATCAAGGCACGCTCGCTGCTCGAAAAGGCGCGACTTGTGATCCCAGCGAACGAGCGCCTCTGGGCAGAGGCTGTCGGCGTCGAGGAACGCGCTGGCGGCGTGGCTCAGGCAAAGGCTGTCCTGGCGCGTGCGCTGCAGGAGTGTCCTGCCTCAGGCCTGCTCTGGTCAATGGCACTCTGGGCGGAGCCCCGCGCCGCAAGGAAGACAAAGAGTGTTGATGCGCTGAGGAAGACGAAGGACAGCCCGTTGGTTGTATGCACAGTTGCACGCGTGCTATGGGCAGACCGTGTAGTAGAGCGCGCAAGAGATTGGTTTGGCCGCGCAACGGTAGCAGATGCAGATTTGGGAGATGTGTGGGGGTGGTGGCTCAAATTTGAGCGGCAACACGGGAATGAGGTGTGTTGCTAGATTGGATTAATGTTTTTGATGATTGCTGATTTTTGTATGTAAAGGAGCAGCGTGAGGTAGTGCGTACAAGGTGTGTGGCAGCAGAGCCACATCATGGTGCTATCTGGCAGGCAACAGCAAAAAATATAAAAAATGTGGGCAAATCAATATTAGAGATACTAGAATTGGTTGCCAATGAGTTGAAGTAAATGTTATTTTGTTGGTCTACTTGGAATGCAATTGTTTTAGTTTGGTTTTGGGGTATGTGTGGTGATTAAATGTGGTTTGAAGCTTGAAGCAGCTGCAGGTTTAACTTAGTATTGCAGACATGGTATATGCAGCACTGATGACTTATTACTTGGTATTCCTGCTGCATGGCTAATCTGCTGCCCCGCTATCCTACTCCTCTGCTGTCCCACTATGTGTTTGCTACAATGACAATGCTATTGCAGTTATTGCCACTGTCACCAGTGTGCAATTGGTGTACTATGCTGCTACCCCATTATTGTGGAAGAAATACTTATTGTTTGCTGTCCCACCCCCAATATCTATACCAATTGCTGGTTGCTCTTGGGTTACCCTACCTGCCACCTGCCACCCACTATCTGCTATTTGTTATTTACTGCTTGGCCTGGAGGGGGACCTACTCTCTGCCAATTTACTACTGTTCAGAAAAGACTCTGTTGCTGCTGCTGCTGCATTTAAGGATGCAGATATTATATCACAATGATACTCTATACTACTCACCTGACACTTGCTACATTAGTACTTACTTGCTTTGTGGGCCACTGCATGGCATGGCAATGAGTCTTTTTTGAAAGAGGTTTTTTTTTCAAAAGTTATTATTGCACCTATTTGTACATGCACATAATGGCCTGTTTAGTGTTATTGTCTGCTGTTCTCAGATGTGATGTGCCAGATAGTAAAGTAAGTGTGGTCTCTTTAGTGATCTGTGGGCCCGGGCTTGAGGCCCGAAGCCCGTCTAAGCCAGGCCCATTTAGGCTGGGCCAAGCCGGGCCCGACTGCCACCTTGGGTGGGCCTACGGGCTTGGCTCCAGATTTTGAAAGCCCAAAGCCGCGGCCTGAGCCCGGGCTTTAGTACGATTTTTCTCGTGCTGAATTACCTTGTATAATGTATTTATTTTATTTTATTTGTCTTGAAAAGCAACTCCGGAATCACACTTTGTGTGATTTTCAAGCCATCGGAAGATGCCGGACGTGCACGTGACTTGCCCAAGCAACATGTGTTGTGAATTTCATGGTTATCCATACACTCAACCTCATTCATTTTGCATTTATTGCTCCTCCTCATACATTACAGATGTCGTGCAACATACTGTGAATCCCATGAAGTACAGAAATACAATAAGCTCTGTCCTCTGTGGTCCCTGGTGGAAAAGCGTGTGCATGTGACTAAAGCCTGGGCTTAGGCCCAAGCCCAGCCGGGCCAAGCCATCCTGAGGGCTTCGGGCCTGGCTTGCCATATTGGTGGGCCCAAGCCTTGGCTTTCAGGCCCAAGCCCGGGCTTTCAGGCCAAGCCCGAGCCCGCACATCACTAGGTCTCTTGTATTAAATGCTTTTCTGTTGTTATTCCATCATGATACCAAGTTGTCCCAGACTTATCAATGTATCTACAAGTAAAGTGCTTCTGACCACCATATATTATACCACATAGCCTTAATTTGCACATAGTATTACCATAATTAATTGTACTGTAGGAAATTGACCAAGTGCTCAAATCATGCATCACAGGACACTTTGAGCAGAGCACTTTTTGAATATTGTCATGCTCACAAATATTTTTGAGCACTTATTTTCGAAAAAATTGCGTCTGATTTCAAAATTTCGCCAAATATAGAGCAAAAGTCCGAAATTTGAGCACTGTAACTGGTTGTCACACATTTTTTTTCCTTTTGAGCCATTGAGCACTGGCAAAAGAACTATCACAAAAATTTCCAGCTGAGCAGTTGGTCAATTTCCTACAGTAATTTCCACATCTGGCTTAATTATATTCCTTTTATTGAACATTTCAATTGCTAGCAGGTGAGGCAAACTGTACCTTCTGGTTGGTATATTACCATACACGTCCTACCCCTTCAGTCTCCATGACATGTTTGTGATACTCTGGGAGCCGAATCTCTGTGGAGGCATTCTTGTACTTTTTGCAAAAGGATGTACAAAGTTTGGCACATCAACAAAGCTATCCTGCTCGGAATGTCAGCAACTGAAGGAGAACAAGATGTTGGAGGGTATTATCTGGTGAATGGCAAATGGAGTGCATGAGAATGCGACCTTTGCTTACCATGGAATCAGTGGATTGACAGATGTTCTTCAGAGGGAAGACAAGGAAATTGTGTTCTAAAAACTTCGTGGATTAAATCAAGCAAAGAAGTTACTATTGGCAGCAACATCACTCACCAAGCAGAAGTGGCTACTGAATGCAATCACGAGTGGAAGAGTGAGCCATGTTGATCATCTCCTCAGTATTGGATTGCAGCAAAAAAAGGGTGTACGATCCCTTCTGATGTCTCTGGAACTGGCAGTCTGAGGATTCTACAAGCCAAAGAATCATACTGAGGAAGAAGCCATGCGTGGGCTACTTGTCCTGCAGATGGGAGGGAACCGTCTTGCTCATATCTTGCATAATTCACAAGACACACCTAGTGTCTCATATCTTTGAAGCCGGTCCACAGTTCCCATCATCATTCCCTCCCCTGCTAAACCCACAGTCCAGGAGATTGAAGCTAATGTCTCTGCCACTGGCATCGAAACGATCCTTCAAGAGATGTGCAAGCTCAATGGCAATGTTGTTCACGCAGTATTGATGTTTGACGAGTTGGCGATGGAGAAGCAAATTCAATGGGACCCCAAGACAAATCAGTTCCTAAGGCTGTGCAGAGAACATGCCCACCTGACCTCAACGGAATTCTTCAACGAAGGGGGTATGGAAGAGATGTATCAAGCCATCAATGATGGTGAAGTTCACTATGCAGGAGAGGTTTGTCATGAGGTATTGTTCGATTGCTACCTTTCGATCCAGGCACAACATGGTATCCAGGGTGCTTGAAGGGTAAGCGGATAAGATAAAGATGATCTGTGTAGCACAGCAGCACGGCAAGGCAAAGGCAGACAGCAGACGGCAGTGTAAGTACTGCCGAGATGCCTGGCAATGCGAGGTGCAAGCAGGGAGGGTGCGCGCACACGCTGTTTCCAGTTCAGTAGGCGCGCAACGCGAGGTGCAAGCGGTGTAAAAGATAAAGATGATCTGTGTAGCACGGCAGCACGGCAAGGCAAAGGCAGACAGCAGACGGCAGTGTAAGTACTGCCGAGATGCCTGGCAATGCGAGGTGCAAGCGGGGAGGGTGCGTGCACACGCTGTTTCCAGTTCAGTAGGCGCGTATGTGTTGTGTACAACAGAATGAAAAAATACCATATTTATTTCCGCGAGATAATGAGTGGTTGAGTGGACATTCATGAAGTATGACAAATATGTAGCAAGTACCACTACTGGTCCATTTTTCAGTACAAAGAGGAAAATTGCAGATGATTGACGGTCAGTGCTAGGTCGATTCAAGTATATAATACTCATGTATAGTGCCACTAAACAACTTTTATTTGACTGGCCACCGAACTTCATTGCGTATGAATGAATCCAGCTCAAGCGCAGACTCGGGTGCTCCCAATCATGATGTCACAGCAATGCTGCAAACATTATTTTCAATTATTCCTCTGGATTCTGGCAACATATATGCTCCCCCTCATGTCAAGGAATCACTTGATATGGTCATTCAATATTTTTCAGCCACTCGTCAACTTGATTCCGCTCAAGTAAATCTACCTGTGCTGGATTCTATTCAACCTTTGAATTTTCCGTCTTTGAATCCTCTGGCACTCCAAGACGATCTCAACCTTCCATTGACCACTAAAAATGTCAAGCTTAACCGTAAAATGACACTGGAGACTCTGTATAAATTCAACGTTCCTGGAAAAATTATTGAATATCCGGAGACAAGTGCGACACAAAGTGTTGGCTATCTGTTTGCTATGGATCCGGATAATTGGGTGTGCCCCGAGAAGAACTTTGTTTATTCACAAGGTCCCCCTCGCGGAACAAAAATCTGGAATCTTGTTCAAGGGGAGCAGGTAGCTTTGACGTGTTCCTTGCTCTGCGGGTCYGACGGGATACCTGTTCCTTGCAAAATATCRTCATCAACTTGTGAGCCATAGAACGAGTATATCAAATATAATGTCTGTCTAATATTCATCAACAGGCCAAGGTGTGAGGGCGTGTCCACTTGCGGAGATGGAAGCACTGTCRCGTCCACATTGTAAGGCAACTTATCATGATATTTCAAATCAAATGCRAGAAAAGCACCTTCGCGGCATGTTCCATCAATCAACTTATATTCAATTATTCCACAAGACACTTTCATACTTTACAGCATTACAGCGCCATGGTTGTGGCTACCCTCTTCAAGAAACAACAGCTTACTCTAGTACTGAACTTGCAGAAAAACAACAGATTGAAGATGCAYGAGAACGAGAGYGGCRTGGTCATGATCCAAAAATAACCTGTAACGGGCGCCTACTTTACAAATTTCGGCACGATGGTCGTCCATACATATGGTGAGTGTTTTRTTTTACATTTATATACCGAACAYGTCAACAGATTTTATGATACAGTTGTGAGCATTATAACTGGAAAGTAAACAAGGACCATTTCGTCGATTTAAAGATTGGCAGCGGAACCTTTGATAACGAGTATCTCGAAGCCTTATTCAATAATGACTCTGATCTTATTGATGAGCACAAGCTCCATGCAGCAATTTATAACGACACAGGCCCACGTTCACATTGTTCAAACATTCAAAATGCATCCTCAATTCGAGTAACTTGCTGTAAGTTTCTCTTTCGAAGACTATGATACCATTCTAAATGCTTTATATAGGTTTTGAACACCGAAGCTATTCCGATAATACGCTCTCTAATCCCGAGCTTATTAAAATAGAATGTGCTTCAGGAATTCGAGTATATGAACCACTCCCCGATCTCGAAGCCCGCCGACAGTGCCCATGGATTCTAGTCGTTTGTTCTGGTGCACATACGCACCCCATTCCAGTGCCTGTTAAAATGCCTCCCTCAATTTTATCTGAGATCACCGCACTCTTGAGCTCTCTCGGCACTGACCTTGCTGATTTAACTCCATGCAAATTCTTGCGGCATCCCACGACAGTGCTATTTCTCAAGTCATGTCTTCCGCATGTGCTAAATCCGACCATTCTTGATTTACACCCTTCTCTTGCCAATCGTGACCATCTGGGTGTGTATATTACGAAGATACAGAACGATCTATTTCCAGAAGGAACTGGATGGAACGGTAAGTTTTGAATTCATTTAGCATTGACCCGGATTGACATGTGCGACTCACTAATACTATATATTCCAATAGGACTGGTTCATCTCAAGTTGAACCAAGATGAGAATCTCTCTGAGGACAAAAGGTATATTCGATTTGCCCATCAAATGAATCTATCACAACTGGGTTCAATCCATGGCCACGATTATGCAATGGAAAATACCGTTGACTATGCAACCAATATCTTCAGAATTATCATTTGCATGACTAAATCCAATAGTCATCGTCTTTTGGATGCAGAATATCTGCAATCAGATATAGGATTTAAACAGGTTGCTGGATTTAAAGAGTTCGAATTGGGAGGGCTAGATCAGGTTTCAAGGCGAAGTAAGTGTCCATTTAATCCTTTTTATTTTGTTTTAAAGAACTTCACTATCCAGGCATAACTTACTGTCGCATCTATGTTACACACCAGAGCGCAGAAGCCCACTGTTTTATATTTCAGCAAATAGATGAGATTGTCAAGAGGAACACTGGAAGCCGTCTCCGATGGCAACACATAGATTCTCTGAGCAATGCAATCGAAGATCGAGTTGGTATTCTCCACTTCGCAGTTGACCAACACGGTGGTCAAGCTAAAGGTTTTAATTTAATTCATTTCTTCACATATCATACATACTTATCTATCATATAGGGCTCGGGCTACATTTACAGGATATTTTGCGGTCAGTTGCAAAAAGACAAGACTTCCACGAGCCCCAGAGGGCATTGCAAGATTTAGATCCATATGATCACCTTGTAAGAATACTACGCCTCTGTGCTAATCATTTTCTCCATAATATCCAGCAATGTGCTGTGTCAGAGTTGGTCAAAAAGAAGATGAGCAGTCTCATTTGTATGACGCACCATTCATGGGATGCAACATTGCGTGAGATTGTCTCTGGAGGTGGAAAAGCAGGGAACGGTATGCCTTCCTAATTCTAAAAGATACTCAAGCTTATTTCCAGATATCAGATTGGCTTGCAGACAAGATTCGTAGTCGCTTTGCCCTGCCAGGAGTATGCTGGCAGCAGAGTTATATTCCTGCAGATATATGGAAAGTTGGCGATGAAACAACTAATCTTATCGAAGCCGTTCATGAGGACGTAAACCGTGAAGGCCTTGGCTGTACTCTGGTGGGCGGGGTCGAGAAAGAACATCAATTTGACAGCTTGAAAGAGAAAACTTTATCAGTATGCTACAGTCTTTCGATCCATTCCCTCCCAACAACTTATTTTTTATACACAGGCTTTGTTCAACTCTGGTATCCAGCAGAGTTACCAACACAATACGTTGACTGACAGTATAGCACGTGGGATCAAGCATAAAGGTGATATATTTTATTGTTCTGCTTTTGAAGATAAACTAAAGGCTGCGAGAATTGTATCTAGGACGTGCGGCACACGGAATGATGGAATATCAAGATCAACAGATTCATGAACACAACAAGCGACTTAAATTGTCCTACGAGTCATTGGTTACCAGTCAGCAAACTGGTGGACGAATCAGTGAATCTCAGACTTCTTTCAACAAAGCGGTTGAAGCAAGCAAATCCTTGATTGGGATTGGTTCTGGCAAAGTAGGTTTACTGTTGCCTACTACAACAGATACTATGTAGCTATATATATAAGTAAAGATCCTCCTTAAATACAGTTGACTGTCTTGTGTGACCTTCCGGGATCAATGGCTGGCACAGACACATCGTGCAGACCGCTTCCGCCCCGCAACAATGTTAGCACTGTGTTTTCATTAGTACATCCACTCCGTGTGTCTGTATGTTTGTGTTTTGCTGGCAAAAAGGGAGTGAGGATGCCCAGGGAGAGGCCAGGTAGTAGAGTGTGAGCGCTACACCGGGCTACCGGCACGGCAAGCTGCGCATATGTGTCGCGGCCCAGTATTGGCTTATTCTATGATCTCAAGGTACCACCCAATCTTGAAATTTTGTGTGAGGTATATTTAAGTATTAAAGAGTGCATGTGTGAAGTTCTGTGCAATATTGGTTCCACCATATTGAGTTATGACATGAATTAGACATTCGCACTGCGGCAAATGATAGCGGGGGCTCCATGGGAATTTTGACTTGGTATTTCTCATAACTGTTCTGGATATGCGGCGCTTTGTTGTCTGGCCTCCAAGTACCGGATACTCTAAACAATCTGGAATATGTATCTAACAGTACTTTAGGCATTGTTAGATGCAAATGCGTATACCGAATCCATGGTCGTCCTTCCAAGAACAGGAACACTCATCGGTCAATACCTTCTGGCCTGCAAACAGGGTGTATGCGGGTATTGGGGTAAGAATTTTTGGCTGTAGCATCTGAGAACCTAACGTGTTCATAGTAATTCTCTAATGACCCAGTGCGCCTGGATCCCTTTAGCCTACGGAAAAAAGTTCAGGTCTCGGAGTATTCTATTCGCCGTAAGTAGTTTATACATCTCCTTCTCTTGAATTCTGAAGTTTATTTTTCATGGTATTTTATTAGATCCCGGGCCACGACCTCTTTCCCCATCCCTGTCTCCTACTACAGAGCAAGCTCTCGCCGATTCTATCCACCCTCGGCCAGGCCACATACTTGTTGTGACTCCTCCAAGGATGGGGACATCCTTGCCTAACCCCTTCAGCTCGCCACCGCCCCCTAGTCAAGTCCAGGGCAACAAGCACACATTCGAAGAAGCGCAACTCCAAGACCATGCTGAGAGTTTGTCCATGGCCCAGAAACGGCACAAGACAAATTCCTGTATATTAATTTCGTTCTGACTGTTAATTCTTGTATCTGATTCCAATATCACTAGCCCTTTTGTCAATTCTTTTGAGTAGCTCAAGCTCTTTCGATCTGGACGCGTCGGATCGCTCGGTTTTCCGACAAGTCATGGACCTCGATGATGCGGGTATCACGCTTTCTGCTTTCAAGAAGCTTCTAATTATATGTGATCGCTGTTCTAATTGGGTTGGAACGAGGAGTGCATTTGAAGATCACATTTGCACTGCTGAAGTTATTGACCTCTCTCGAGATGACTGAAGGAATCATGTCACGGTTTTCAACTTGGGTAGAGGTGCACATTTCTTATTTATCCATTCCATTGACACCTTTCGTCATCCGAGTCTCCTGCTTTAGTGAATTCAGTATCTCTGATTACGGCCTCACACGCTCCTTTTCCACTACCTTTTTATATAGGTCACACTGTCATTACATGTCCTTCCCACTGTCATTACTTGCTACTCCGTCTATCCTTACAATATATCTCTTTAATGTTATGTTACATGCAAATAAGTACTCTACTGCCTCCCGGTGCGTAAGCGCGCGCTTCCCTCCACGCCGCCGCGCTGCCTTACTGCTGCCCACGCCCTTTTGCGGAGAATTACATGGCACTCGTTGGCAAACATAGCCATCTCGGCTTCACAGCTCTTCGTGGACAAACTGTGCTGGTGTCATGTATTACTTAATCCATCAGCCCGCTTGTGCCTGGATCGAAAGGTAGCAATCGAACTAGGACTTGTTTGTCATGGTTGACTTTGTACTCGTGTGAATGGCTCTCATGGTCATTCTATTTTTAGGCGATGGTTGGGGCACTTGAAATATTGTGAAAAGACAATCACATATATCCTGGACGTCCTGTCCTTGTGTCTGGGGATTGCAAGCAAGAAAATGGAGAAGAACATTCTAAAGTCATTCAAACTGTAATCGATCAATAATCAATGGTGTGAATAAGTCGCAAGACAAAACAAAACTTTGAATTGTTTCTCTTGCATCTGATGGAGAAAGCCAGCGAGGCGCTACGTTTGTGAAGCTCACATTCAAGCACAAATTGTCACCCAATTCACTTCTATTCCCACTTCTCAGCCCTCTCAAATTCCTCAACCTACATGTTGGAGATGACGACCTTGTATGTGACAAAGATCCCAAATACATCTTCAAATGATTCCGCAATTTCTCTGTCCAAGAACGTGGAATGGTAATTAATGGCTTTCAAGTAACACCCAAAATTATTACTGGACACTTCAAGTCAAATGGACTAGCTGCAGATCACATTCACACACTATTCAATCCTGAAGATAAACAAGATGTCAAGTTGGCCTTCGAAATGCTTAAAGACATATGGACACTACCTTATGGCTCTGCAACAATCCCGCAAAGACCTGGTTTTGCAGTGGCTAGAAAGGCTTTGTGGATATTCGGAAAGCTTCTCTACCACCTTGTGTTTCCATACCTGTGTGTTGACCTCACATTATCAGAGCAAATTGAACATCTGAGCACTGCTGTGCATCTTTGTCTTGTTCTTTACAAACTTGGTGGCAAGAACTTCATACCTACTGGCCTATACATTGACCTGATGATTGTAATCAAAAACATTATATTTTGTGTCGCAAAGGCCAAAGTAGATAACCCTTCATCAGAATTTTGGATCGTTTTACTGGGAACTGATCGGCTCGAGACTTTGTTTGGAATTCTTTGCACCATGGTTGGAAATGATTCAAATCTGGATTTATTGCAGCTCATCTATTGCCTTGCAGGGACCACTGAAATTGCAAACATCTTTGCTAAGTACCCACACTGGATCGTGCCTCCTGTTGCCTCAACCTCCCATCTCTCTCACAAGACTCAAAAGAAATACCCAATAGTGCTGATCATGTTAAGCCTGCATCTTGGAGGGGAAATGTCAAGGTCAAAGACATCTCACTTCAAACTTTGTGGACACACAGCCGAAAGATCATTGAAGATGAGTGTGCATTCACAAAGCCGGTTCTAAAGCTTCTTGAAGAAAGTGAGGGCATAGATATTCTTTCACCAATGGGAATTCTTCTCTTCGATGCACCACTTGCAGTCAATGATATTGATGAAAGTCTAGATATGACAGAGAATACCCCTTCAGCGATCGATCCAAATATCCAAGTTGGGACCCACCTCAACAGCTCAAACGCCATGGAGGACACAGATGTTTGCATTGACATTGAAGATGCCCTTGCTGACCTAGCCGAAACATCATCTTCTGAACCTCTGCCACCTTTTGAAAGAACTGTATTGATCAAAGGCACTCACCTCAACAAGTCACAAGTGCTTGCACAGTATAGCAAGTTTCATAAAAATAATCCAAGGGCAAGTTCAACAGATAGACTGAGACATGTTCAAGAAGTTGGACACTTTAATAGCAAAGACTCAGACTCACCTCTCATGCTGTTAGCACCACCAGATGATGATGGAAGAAGCATATATATCTCTGCTCCAATCATCAGTCTCTTGCGCTCGGATGGTCAACTCTGGCTTTGCATCGGTGAAGTCAATAGTCTGAAGATAGATGGAAAGCCGCAAAGCTACATTACCTATGATTTACTTCATGGAGATATGGTCACTGTTTCTTATCAAGTACTTAGCATGCATCCAACAAAATAAGATAATGATTCAGAAGGAAGACACAACTGGAGAACCTACCTGATGCCAGAGGAACACTCATTTACAGTCCCGAGTGATCATGTGTGAAGGTGTAGTATTACACTGTACTTGGGAAGTTGGCATATTGTGTCAGGTTGCAAAGTTGAAGTCTGACATTAGAAAGTTGAAGAATAAAATGAAAGGATGTTGTGTGCCTCAAAAATATGTGTACAAGTCTTGTAAATCAAGCAGATCAAATGCAGATGTCTAAATAAATTATTCTATGTGGCCAGATAATGGATATTGTGTCTGTTGTAGTTGCATTGGCACAGAATAGATCATTATTTGAACATACAAATGGATACAATAACAAAAAAAATCATCAAAAAAGACTCATAGCCATGCCATACAGTGGCCCACAAAGCAAGTTGAAGTGCTGGTTGAAAGGGTTGCCCTACAAAAGAGGCAATGCATTGTGGATTTTACCTGACCTCAGCCATTGTGTCCACACCAAAGTGTAGTAGGGCTACACAGGTCTACATCTGAGGGTGTTGGGAAGGAACCAAAGTTGCCTGGCCCTCCACTGAAACCAGCTGCCCCCAAGGGGATGGCAGAATTAAAATGCTGGACCAGATGTGGGTAGGTAGGTCCAGCCGGAATTTTTTTTCTTATGTATACTAAATTCTGGCCAATATCAGCCTATTTTACAGGTATTTCGGCCATATTCTGTGCTGATTGAAGCTATTATGAGCTCAGGTATGACAGAAACATGTTGTGGTTGTTGTATCCAGTTGATTTTGACATTGTTTGGAAAGCTGCAATGCACGTGACCTTGCTCTGGTTGTAAATATGTTCATACAATGCACGCATGGGCCGCTCAAGTGCTGCTTGCATACTGTCATCGCGCTCCAGTCATAAGATGTGCTGTTTCTGTTACTCCTTTGCTTCTTGTTTAATAAGTCTCTTGTACATGTTGTTTCTGCAGATTATGGCAATGCATTTGCACTTGAGCATCCTATGGATGACCCCTGAAGACACTGTAATTCAGAAGAAGTAATCTATTTGACCCAAAAGTGATCAAGAATTGTATTTTGACTGTATTTCTCAAATCTATTGGCAGTCCTTTGTGGTCTCCTCCTTTTTCTGCCATTTAAACAGTTTTTCTCAATGATTCCACTGGATATTGTGAGTACTACATGGGTAATAAGACTCTCAAGATATGTGCGAGAAAAGAAGTTCCCTGACAAGGTGTATTTCTTCATGACAAATTGGTAGACAAAGATGGGTATGCTATATACCCTCATTGTACAAAAAGAATACATTGTGACCCCAGTGGATTTCCAAACCTTGAGAAGAGACATATTGGAATGAAAACCTGCACTGAATATATGAATCAAAAAGACCAAAAAATAACCAAAAATTGTTAGAATTACCTTTTCAGTCTCAGATCATTGTGATCATGTGATGCATGTACTTTTAGCTGCAGCACCTCGCTCTGAAGTCCTTAGTTACTCACTTCGGACTTCAGGCAAGTAGATACCTTGTTTCTCTCTCAATATACTCAGTTACTCACTTTGGACTTCAGGCCTTTGTGTTAGAAGTTGATATGTTCGCTTACTAATGGCAGAAGGTCCCTGCACTGGCGTGGGTCAGACGTATCCACATGTGCCTGCACACCTGGCTGTTGGGTTCTAGTCAAACCCTTCRCACCGCCTTGTACCAATATGACTGGATAGCTCAGTGGTTAGAGCATCCCCCCTAGTTTGGGAAAGGTCCTTGGTTCAAACCCAGGTCTAGTCACTACTTTTTCCAAGGTCACCCGATCCGGTGATTCTAACACTTTGTTGCTGCTTATTATCATGTCTTTACCTCACCAAACGGAAAGGGATCCGCATGGAAGTGGATGAGAGCAAGATGTACTTCAAATGCGATGGAATGACACTATTTACAGCCACTGTTACCTCTCAGAACACTGGTATTCTGGATGCTTCAACTCAGGTAATTCCAGAGTTTGCCAATGCATCCTCAACTCTTCCAATAGACATCAATCTTTGGCATCGATGTTGCGCACACCATAGTCACGCTACCATCAAGCAATTGATACAGGGCGATCTTGTCATCGGCGTCGTTGTCTCCTCAAAGAATCAGTCTGATCCGATATGCGAGGCATGCTTGGCAGGCAAAATGACATCCGCGCCATTTCCAATCTCTGATAGTCATTCTGAGCATCCACTTGAATTGGTCCATTCTGACCTTCATGGTCCTCTACCTGTCCCCAGCCCGGAAGGATATCGCTATTGGATCACTTTCATCGATGACTGCACCAAGCTGCAGGCTGTACTCTTCCTGAAGCGAAAATCTGATGCATTTGAAGCATTTAAGATGTTCAAAGCATACGCTGAGAACCAGCTCAATGCAAAGATCAAGGCTATTCAAGATGACAAGGCTGGAGAGTATATGAGTGCTGCATTCATCAAATTCACTGATCAGTGCGGTATTGCTCATTGCCACAGCACCAGGAACAGGCCACAGCAGAATGGAGTTGCAGAGCGTGCAAATTGCACCATTTCTGACCATACAACAGCCATGCTCAAGGAATCCAACCTCCCTGCTTCGTTTTGGAAGCTGGCTGTCTCTGCTTATGTCCATGTCTGGAACCGCCTCCCTACTGCGCCTCT
>KN817606.1:149034-170271 GCA_000827495.1 Hypholoma sublateritium FD-334 SS-4 | reverse complement strand
CAGGTACTCGCAGGTTGACCCGTGGGAATACCTGCAAAAAACCTGACCTGCGGATCCGGATCACCTGTTCCCACGGATCCAGGTCGATCCAGGTATGGATTTTGGAAGTTCAAATACCTGCAGGTCACGAGAATTATTATTTTTACTTAATAAAAACGCATTTTCGGCCCAGTTTTCGGCATGTACTGGGTACAATAGACTTAGAACTAGCTTATTACCGTTTAAAATTGATAAAAAGTATGCTTTATTGTATGAAATTAATGATATTGTTATGATATTGTAGCAATACCTGCAAGTACCTGCAGGTAGATCCGTGGGAAATACCCGCCAAAACGTGACCTGCGGGTCCGGGTACCTGTTTCCCACGGATCCGGGTCAATCCAGGTGTCGATTTTTTGACCCACGTGACCCGCAGGTACGGATCCAGGTGATCCGCAGGTATACTCGTGTCCAGCCTTATTCCCTACATGTACTGCATGGCATGCCGTGGCCCCTTGATGACACGCGCACGTCCGCCGCGCTGGCTGCTGCTGCGCGGCTAGCGCCTCCAAAATCGCGTCGCGAGAAGCGGGATCCAGTCACCCCCGCTATCATCGAGAAGGTTCGGGGTCAGCTCGACCTTGCCCTACCTCTTGACGCCGCAGTCTACGCATGCCTCACGACCACGTTCTGGTCCGTGGCGCGTCTAGGTGAATTCACAGTCCCCACACTCCGGTCGTTTGACCCCGCCACCCACATCAAGCGCCGTGACGTGGATGTCGCAGTGGCCGTCGGTCGGAATGGCCTTCCCGTCACCACTCTCCGTCTGCCTTGGACCAAGTGCTCGCCTGATGGCGAGTCCGTTTTCTGGGCGCGCCAGGATGGGCCCACGGACCCTGAAGCGGCGCTCGCCGCTCACTTCGCCGTAAATAACCCGGGGCCGGATGACGCGCTATTTGCGTGGCGTGCGCAGAACGGACTCCGTCCGCTTACGCGCAAGGAATTTCTCGCGCGCTTCCAGAGCGCCGCKACYGCTGCTGGCGTCGGGCCGCTCAAGGCGCATGGCATCCGCATTGGTGGTGTTCTTGAATACATCTTGCGYGGTGTCTCGCTGGAGACGGTCAAGACAATGGGCCGCTGGGCCAGTGACGCGTTCCAACTCTACCTGCGCCAGCATGCCGCCATCCTCGCGCYGTTCATTCAGAGCACTCCAGCGCACGATGCCTTCACGCGGATCACGATGCCCCGCGTGCGTAACTAGGTAAGCACGAGCTTCACCTCCTAGTCATTGGGGTTCCCGTTTCGCGCGATGCGTCGCCGAAGCTCCTACTTTTTTGGGTAGCGCACTCACGGGACCTTCTTCAACAGACCCGGCCTGGCGATTTTGAGTCAGGAAACCCGCCGGTTTCCAGCCCAACCTCTCGCCATCCACCGATGACGAAGCTACACTCTACTTGCCTCTTGGTATTTTATCTGGCAGATAAATACCTTTTCAATCTCGTTCATTAGTCACACGTGTACACAAACACCATGTATGACTAATTTTGTGTACTCGTTCATTTTGTCTGATCTCCACGTCGTCTCACGCAGCGACAGACATAGATTGAAATTCTGAGATCACGAGATACGAGTGTGACCAGAAGAATGTCTATGTAACAGCAGGCGTGGGTGACGAAAACTTTTCCCTTTCCGTCAACCACGTTAAAGGCATAGAATTTTGCAGAGTCGATCTTCCCTTCCTCAGACTCGCACTCTCGCAGATTCTACGAGCACCCACCCACCTTCCCTACGTTTTTTGTTCAGGAATTCCACCAGYTGTTCATCCCCTCGCAAACACTCATTTCTCCACTTGACGTTGCCAGTACGAGGCTGTGTCATTTATGAGCTGTCAGCGTCGCCGTGTTTCCGCGCGAGCGCGTGGCGCATGGTGGTGGGCGCGAGCGCGCAGCTGGCAGAGGCGTGGACGGGGTATAATAGTCGTGGTGAAGCGGGGTGCCTACGCATCCGCGGGAGTGCACGCAGCGCAGCGCGCCCCGCCAATTTAGAACCATATTCCCCGTCCAGGCGACGCCAGGCAGCGCGCAGCGAAATCTACACGGGGCGGGTGGCGCACAGTTCAGGACCCAGGTTAATTATAGAATATGAAAATGGGATAGTAAGCACGGCAAAAGCGGCGTTCGCCTGGTGGCGGCGCTGGTCGCGCGCGTGGACAGTTACAATTCAAGCAATCTTGAGCTGGGCGCGCGCTAACGCGTGCGAAGGCACGCAGCGCGCTGCGCCCCGCAGGAAGCCGAAGAATCGCACCCGTCCAGGCGGCGCCGGAGAGCGGTGGGTCAGCGAATAGTATGAGAAGAGGGCGGGCGCGGTTAGACGCATAAAGACGACCACACCTGCCCAGCCGATGCACTGTATGCGGTATGCGAAGGGTATGTGGTACGCGCTGCGCTATGCACGCGCGCGGGAAGGCACGAAGCACAGACGCCGACGCGGAAGTGGTCAAAGCATCGGGTATCAGCAGGTGCGGATGCGCTGCCTGCTGATGCAGAGCAGCTTCCCTCCGCGCGGGCGAGCGGGCTGCGGAATGCGAAAGATGGAAGGGCGGCGGCGGTTGGTGCATGTGCTGGGTGATCTGGGCGATGGATGGACCGGAGTGAGGGAGGGTGGGTGGTGTATGGCGGCGTCATTTTATGTGCGGAGGTAGATCGACGCACGCCTCCTTGGATGTAAACACCAGGTGTACGCGGCAGGTGCGCAGGCGGATGCAATGAAGACCAAGACGAGCACGGCTTGTAGTGTCTCGGTCGTCGATCTCCGGGAGATAGATGGACCGGGTCGGGGGAGGGAGGGCGATAATTTCACGGCGGCATCGCTTCGTGTGCCAGGGCAGATCGACGCAGGCCAACTTCCGGTAAACCAATTGTCTACGTATGCGCTCTGCTGCGCGGCGCGAGTGTGCGAATCAGCGGATGCGGAGGCCAGAGGCGAGGCTTGTGTGTACTGTGTTGGGCTCGGCGGTGCGCAGTGCATCGGTGGGTGGGGCGGGCGTGGACGTGGGGATCAGTGATTTCGATTAGATCTTTGAGCAGGCTTCAGCTTCAGATCTTGAAGATCTGACGCAGTGTGAGGGGCGAGAAGAGGAGTACCGAAAGTCCGGTGATTGGGCAGAATGTGGTGGATTTAGACGGTGGGGCAGGTCGAGGATAGTGGGCAGAGTGTGAGTGAAAGATAGGGCAGCCCTGGCCAATTTCAGGGTGTTAAAAGCTGCGGAGTGCTTCCCTAGAGTAAACTAGAAGATCATCATGCGAGTTTGGACTCCTCAGCGCTCTTGTGGCGACGTGTACGAGGAAATGGCGGGCAGAGTGTAGTTGACTGGCTGCAGACAAGCTGCAGATGTCGTGTCGAGCTGACGAGGCGTGGGAAGCGATGACGGTGAGTGGACGGAAGCCCGGGCCGCAGGTATTTTTAGCAACAGCACAATGAAAATTGACGAAAAAGGAAAATCTGGCTGTAGTAGGACATCGGGTTCCACGAATTCCAGGGTCCAGAGACGCCATATATGACGCGCTTCAGTTCAGGAATAACGGGGCTCGGTATTATTCTCGCCCGAGATGGCATACATGACGCGATTCGTGAGGTTGCTGGCGGACGCCGGAGCGTCGATACGCGGTTGACACCAGGGGCGCCGTCCGCGTCGTCTACAGAAAGTACAGGCAGACACGCCGCTGCGTGCCGTCAGAGCAGATGGCTCCGCGCCAAGCAGCACTTACACACAGACGAAATCAGCGGGGCGTAACGCACAGCCCGCTTTACCCAGCTGAGTCAGCATGTCCGCCCTCGTGAGCGCGTGGTACGCGGGATAGAGAAATACTCCAGGGTGGTGGACGCGAGCGCGCGACTGGCGGATGCGTGGACGGGCCTGAACGATGACGCCTCCAGCGGGGTGCGCGCACGTGTGCGAGGCACGCAATTTAACGCAACGCACCCCGCGAATTAAGCGCCGTCTTCCCCGTCCAGGCGTTGCCGGAGAGCGCGCCGCGGTTACTACACGGACTGGGTGTGCTCGGGCGGTCCGGGCCACGCGCGCAAGCAGCGCCCCTGATGTCGTGTCCGCTGTACTCTACATGGGGGGTGCACGGTTTAGGTTGATTCATAGAATATGAATGATGGGGAATGGGCCCGGCGGAGGCGGCGTTCGACTGGCGGCGGCGCAGTTCGTGCGCATGGACGGGTGGCGTAGACTTGACCGCGGAAAGGGGCGCGCGCGCCCCGTTGGAATAAAATGCATCGCACCCGTCCAGGGTGCAGGCGGCGCGTGCGATGGGATTATGGGCGCTGGGCGCTCGGTGGGCAAAGATTAGAGTAGAGACGACCGGTGGCATACGATTCAGAATAAGAAAGAGGGAGCAGGGAACGGGGGCGGTGGCCGGCGTAGATGAGCAGACGATAGGCGTGGTGTGCTTTGATAGCGCGGATGTATTTGTGTTGTATACGCGGCGCGAAATGTATACTGCGCACGGAACGCAATATCCGTGAGCATCTAGGTTCCATGGCGTCTAGTACAGTGCGGGCGCGGACAGATACAGGAATATAGGGCACAAAGCAGGGTGCGCGCATGCGTGCGAAGGCACACAGGCGCCCAGCTCCGCTTGTATACCTTCCTCCGCCCGCGCCCGGGCAGCGCACGGTCCAGGAAAGGATAACGATTGTGGTGAGACCATCTGTCAGACTGGTAGAGGCACAGTCCATGCGCATGGATGAGGTAGACTCGGATACTTTATGTCGCTGAGCGGGGTGTGCGTGCGAGGGCCCGCAGCGGACTGATCCCCGCGAGGTCAGCGTCCAGCGCTTAGCAAGCAGCCCCGACGCAGGCTGCCGCTCGGAAGAAATGCAGCGCATGCGCTCCTCTCTTTCTAGGTGTACACGGTGCGGATGCAGATGCGATGCAAAGAACGATGGGCACAGCCTGCGGCATCTGGGCTGGACGGCATGTTGGCTATGGATAGTGCGTGGATGGGGGGACGTGTACGACGGAATCACCAATTTGTGCGCTGGGGGTTCGGGTACCATGTGGAGATCCAGAGAAGACGCCTGCGTGAGCTGGGCGGGCGCTCGCGGCGAGGCACCGCAGGCCAGTTTCAGGGTGTTGAGGCATCTGTAGGGCGTGCACTATAGACGAGCTGGACCTATGGAGTTCTATTGTGGCGATGTAAACGAAGAAATGTTCGAGTAGAATGTGCTGGCTGCTAACTGGCTGCAGATGGCAGTGAGAGTATCGATGGGAGAGAGAGACCGATATAATGGGCCCGGGCGTGGGAAGAGATGGGCGGCGATTCCCGGTCCGTATCCGTATTTTTTCAAAAAATCTAATCTAATCTAATCGAGGATCAGCCATCTCGGGCCAGGCCGCTGGCGCGGGGAGCGCGCGATGTAACGCGCTCGACAGACGTAGGCAGATCAATGCAAGCCGATGTCATAGACAGCGCGTGCGCTCCACCGAGGCGCGCGAGGGTGTGGTGCAGTGGGTGCGGATGCGGACGCGCAGTGGATCAGCAGCGTGCGGTGGATGGGTCGAACGTCGGACTCGGAGGGCGCAGGGTGCGTCTGTGCCGGGGTTTGGATGCTAGGCCGGATCCTTGGAGGTCCAAGACTATCCTAAAATTGGTGGGAATGTATGTATTGGGGTCCGCAAAGGGACATGGGAGGCGCACGTTCGAGAGAGTGAACGAGAGGAGTGTACGCCTGTCGGAAGCAAGCGTGCAATAAACGGCGGCGCAGGTTGCGCGCATGGACAGGGGATATACTATTGGCACAAAAGGGGTGAGTGTGCACATGTGCGAGGGCACGCGGCGCACTACACCCCTTTGTAGAAATATCAAGCCCCGTCCAGGTGGCAGCAAGCAAGGAAAGGGAGAGTGCGTGCTGGGCGCTTGATCGGCGAGTATCAGCGGAGAGGGAAGCAGAGCCACATGGATATGTGCGGTGCGTACAGGGAAAGACGCACAATGCGCACGGGCGCGGGCGCAAATGAGAGACGCGATAAATTCAGTCGGCAGTAGCGGCTTCGCTGCATGCTGATGTAGAGTCGGCCTCGATCCGCGCCGGCGGCCGCGGTGCGCGCGATGCAATATCCTGGAGCAAGCGCACTTGGGTGCACGAAACGCAGCGATGATAGCGCAAGTGCGCGGAGGAGCAGAATGGCTGGAAGACAGCGAGGTGCGCGCGTGCGTGCAATGTTATGTACACGCGCAGCGCTGCCCCGCTGATGCGATGCGCCGTAGATGTCTGCCCGCGCAGAAGGCGTACGGCCCCGGGCCCGTGATAATGAACCGATAAATTGAAGGGGAGTACACAGGGAAGAGACGCGCATGCAGTTAGGGGGAGGGTGAGCGATGCGCAGCCAACGCGCATGGATGGGATGTGGAGGCCAGCCCACTAGCGGGATGCGCGCGTATGCGGGCGAGGGCACGCTGGGCTCTTAATCCCGCGGGAGCGAGATCGGGCGCCATGCAGGCGGCGGAAGACGATGGGATGACGTACGGCCTAGTTTCACGTAGGTGAATGGAAACGACATACATGAATGCGCGGTGGAGTGTAGGAGACGGGCGTGGCTCGCGCAGCACGGCAGACCAGATCGATGTAGGCCAGCCGCTATTCAGTTTGCCAGTGACTCATTACGCATACTCTTCCCCACACGGGGTTTCGGATTCTCGGCGGACGGAAGTGGATGCGATGGAGTATATGATGAAAGCGGCCGGCGTGCCATCGATAAGGACGGTTCGAATTGTGGCGAATGCGCTGGAAAGGGCGACGGCGATGTATGCGCTGTGGGCACGACTTTTGGAAGGAGCTATGGCAGATCGAAGCATGCTTGCGGTTTTAGGAATCAGGAAGATAAAGTTCTGGAAGAACGGCGATTGAGTAGATATTGGTGCGTTTAGGCGCTGTATCGCTGCGCGGAGCGGATCGAAGAGATGGCGGGCGCTGGACACGAAAGACAAGGGTCCTCGCGGAGAAAGATCCGCGCGTTGGATTCAGTAAGGAACTCCCATGCATATCCTCAGGGCGCGGGGCGGGGCGAGGTCCGCGCCTGGCGCGCACCCGCAGGAAGTCGTTGCTGCGTTGAGCTGGCGGGGCGATGTGCGGGAATACATCTGTCAGGGGTTGGACAAAGAATTGAAATCGATACTGCGTCGATTGAGACGGCGGGAAGATGCTGGTTGTGGACATCGCTGGAGGGATTGCACTGGATGATGGTCGTCGAGTCGAAGCACTCGTGCCGGTGAGCACGAGCTGATTCAGTACGCAGATAGGGGTATTTTTAGCATCCCGGCCCGCCCGCACGGTGAGGCTGCAAATCAAGTGCATGTCGGTGGGGGTATAAGCTGGTGTTAATGTAAAGAGCGTATTCCGTGTGCCCGTGGAACGCCTCATTAATTAGACACACAAGGTATATAGGGCGGAGAGCCGCGTGAAGCTACGAAATTGGAAGGTTCGCTCTCTCCGTATCGTCTTCGTATCGTCTTGTAATATCATATCCAATGTATAGATATGTGTTCAGTAATATAATAGGAAATTACAATGGAACCGTCCTGCGATCCATCCGCTCATATCCTGACGTATCTGGGTACCTGGTAGTGTCAGGCCTCATGCCTATCTACATGGATACCCATAAATCTTTTGCTGCGATTGCTGGTACGGTGGCGGCTGTTGATTTTGCGGCGGGTATTGCGGCTGGAACGGTGGCTGGAACTGCGGCTGGCACTGTGGGCGGTAACTCTGCGCCTGGTACGCTGACTGGTCCGGTCAGTGTTGTACCTGTTGGTTCTTCTCCCAATTATTGTGTCCAGCATGCCCAGAGCTCGCAATTGCGCTCGCCGTCTTGCCTCCCAGATAATCAACCGTCGTGACAATGGCTTCCGGCGAGTAGTGGGACATGATCCCGTGTGCGAATGCGTCGACTGTTGGAAACATGAGTGGATCCAAAGAATGAGTCGGGAGTCCGATAGAGCCCAGGTCGACCAGAGCGCCCAAGACACCCGTGGTCGCGGCAATGGCAATTGTGGCGAGCGAGTCTTTATCCGCCCAGTTCCGCGGTAGGGGCTTATTCCTCTACTCATCCTCGAGGATTTTCAGCTTTGCAGCCGAAATGTAGATGCTGCGGGCGCTGACGAACGCGGAACTCAGCGTGGATCCCGCGGTAGGGATCGCAGAGAGGGCGGCAATGACGATATGGACTTTGTTTCCAAGCAAGCTTGAGCGCTTCTTCCGTATGTTTACTTCTAGGTCTGCAAAGCCTGTGCGATCGTTCCAGAGCCTGGTGTGCACCTTTTTCTGGTAGTCGTCTCTGTTGAAGTGGACAAAATCGGAGGGCGACGGCATACCGCTGGATCAGCTATATGATGGTTAGTGTATATACCACTGACTTTATTCGGATTGTAATTTGTTTCTTTATGGATAAACGGCGAAGATAACAAATCCTCCGCACTGATGACATGAGTCCCATTAGGTTGTGGAGGCTCAACGCGATTGATTGTGTCTTGTCAAAAACATGTATATTTATTTACTTTATCACAGGGAAATTTTAAACGATCCACCGGTGCTCACCGCGACTGGCGTCAGAGTGACATATCTAAGAATAATAAGGACGTGTGAGCGCTGCGATGTAAGAAGAGCGTCAGGCGCGTTTTGACTTGTACGATACGCTATATATACGCATGGGAGAACGCGGATGGGCTGCGTGTGTCGGGAAATTATGGCGCATGTTTTATGTGCTATGGTGCTCCCGGCCTAGTCACCACCTAATTTGTGCAAAATGTATACAGGGTCCAGATATTCCCAAATTTCTTAGTTACTTGGCAGAAATGCTCCTTTTGCGAATTGTCTATCGAACCTCTAAACAGCTTGTTGATTGGATCAAAACAGGCAGAGTTATATACGTGAACTTAGACATTGCTGGTCACCGATCATGACTACCATCATTGATTTCTTGTAAATATATATTTCCTCGTATTTCTTTACTAGATGGCAACAGTATAGCAGGAATTACATTCTTTGGATGTCTGATTTCCATACAACACGGATCTGTCTGACGACCACGACCCTAACGTGTGTAATGCCAGTTACCTTTAATTCTTTCCCCACTACCATGGCAAGTCCCAACTGTACCAACACCGATATCTCTGGTATTGGCGTCCGCTCCGCGACTTACGCCCAAAACCTCCTCAGCTTCGTCCCCGCCGCCGTCGCTCTGTTCAATGACGGAAAAATCAGCAATAACGAGCGCCAATTCATCAAGGATCAGTCAACTAACATCCTCCTCACTGCCTTTGGTCTGCTGATATCCGCTATCATACAGGCAAAAACAGATCACGGTTTGGACAACTACCACCTCGCGCTCGTACTGAATCTGAGCTGGCTGAACAACACGAATACATTTATCTACCTTGTTCTCTTCCTCCATCGCAAAATCTGGAGCTCGCCACCTGGGGAGTGGAGCTGGGGGGCAGTCGTACCTCGTCTCTTTCGCCGATCTTCCAAGGGCACCACAGCCCATAAGTCTACACCTGAGGACGTTGAGCCGGCAGGCATATCTACAGAGCAGCAACCAGACAAGACATATCAATCTGAACAGGAGGAACCGGAGTCCTTGCTAGATTCAGCTGTCTGGATTGGCAGTCTCCACCTCTCGCTCATGGGTGGGGTAGGCGTCTGGCTCTGGTCCAGTCCTGTGAGCTTCGGCAGCTCGCCGTCGTGCTCGCCAAGCGCCACCATCTCCGTTCTCAGCCACACTTTGCCCATGGTGTCTCCGCGGCTACGGGTCATCTCCCTCATCTTCTACGCCGCGGTCCTGACTCCCATCGTCAACCTCGTCCTTCCCACAGCCTTGATCCTCATTCCTTATTTTCTCTGCCCTCTTGGACAGTGGAGTGATCCAAAAAAGTGGGAGTCGGTAGCAGTGTGGTGTGTGGCGCTTGGCCTTGTTCTGCTTTTCGCCATAAACATAATTTTCGTCATTGACACTGAGCTCTCTATATCCCGGAATGAATCACGTGAGGCGGGCGAGGATACTGTTTGGACGCTGGGGCAGACACTTGCGTTACTGCTTCTTGTACTTCCAATCCGGGGACTGATTAGGTACCTGTTGACGACAACGACTTTGGTGTTACCATTTGTAGGGGAAACAGAGTGGGGACGCGCGGTGAGGGGCTTTCGCGAATATGATCCCACGGTGCCTTGGAGCGATGTTTATCACTGGAGATGGCTTCTTGGGGACACGCCAGGTATGTATAGAGGCAGCAGCTTGCAACACCTCACTCATGCTCGCCTCCAGTCAATGTGGACAGTACTTGGCTACTTCGAGCGCATAACGAGAGCCAATTGGACATGGTGCATTTTCTGCGTGAGAATGGGGCGGATTGGTACACTGTTCTGGTAGTTGCAGCAACACAGGGCGACGTGGAAATTCTTCGCTCACACTTTACACGAGGCATGGATATCAACCGCCTTGTGGTCCTTGCCGCAATGCATGGCCATTTAGAGATTGTACGCTTCCTGGTTGAGAAAGGCGCGGACGTTAACAGCTTTGGTACGCCCTGTGTTTGATTAATTGATTGCTTATGCCCGTCCGCTGAGAGGCATTCAGACAGTGAGCCTTTGTGCTCTGCTTCAATGAAAGGCCATTTGGAAATTGTGCGCTTCCTGGTTGAGCAAGGCATGGATGTCAAGAGCTTCGGTGCGCCTTGTGTTTGAATCACTATACCCGTCCGCTTAGAGCCATTCAGGCAGCCAGTCTTTGTGTCCTGCCTCAGAGGGTGGTCATTTGGAGATTGTGCGCTTCCTATTCGAGAAAGGAGCTGACGTTAACAGATGCAGTACGCCATGTGTTCAAATACTTATTCCTGTCCACTGAGAGGCTATCAGATGGCTTTCCTTTGCGCCTTTCATCAATGAATGGTCATTTAGAGATTGTGCGCTTCCTGGTCGAGAAAGGCGCGGACGTTAATGACTCAGGTACGCCCTGCGTTTGCATAATTATGCCCATCCACTGAGAGGCATTCAGGTGGCCGGTTGTTGCTCATGGCAACAATGAATAATCATTTAGAGGTTGTACGCTTCCTGGTCGAGAAAGGCGCGGACATTAACATCTTAAGTATGGCTTGTGTTTGAATGATTACACCCATCCGCTGAGAGGCGTTCAGGTGGGTGTCCTTTGTATATTGCCTCGGAGGATGGCCATTTAGAGGTTGTGCGCTTCCTGGTTGAGAATGGTGCAGAGGTTAATGGCTCACGTACGCCCTGTATTTGGATGGTTGGGATGCTCTGCTCACAGAAGTTCAGGTCCAACCCTGACGCCACTTGACCAGGCAGTGAAATACAGACACCCAGAGATTGTGTCTTTCCTCCGCGAAAATGGGGGTGTCCAAACATCCGGTCGAATTCGTGGAATACTCACAGCAACCCTACTCTTTCTCCAGAAGCTTTTCTGAGTGTATACAGCTGCTTTACTTCCCACAGATAGTTGATGCCTACCAACGACGAATACAATTCATAAAATAGCATAATTGTATTCATATTATTTATATTGAATCTCGGATCTCAGATCTCAGGATCCTCCCTTACTCATATTTTTGAAGGTGAATCTGATATGTCTGAACGGTAGCAGATGCAGAAATTCTTATACCGGGTAAGTGGAGCCTAGCGCACCGTGGGCCATATCTATGCATGCAGGGGCTACCATGTATGCAGCGACCGAGTGCGCAAGAGGGCGGCGCACAGTCCACAAATAAACGAGGGGAGTATACGCCTGCCGGAAGCAGGTCGCGCGCATGGACGGTGGACGAGGCGACATGGATATTGAAAAAAGGAATGCACGCGCACGCGTGCGAGTGCACGCAGCGCGCTGCACCCCTTTGAAGAAACATGGAACCCAGTCCAGGCGGTGCCACGCAACGGAACAGAACATGTGCGCGCTGGGCGCTCGGTCGGCGAATGTTAGAAGACAGAGATGTGCAGGGCACTCGCAGGGCGATAAATGATGCGCCGCGATGCAGATAAGTGCGGAGTCAACGCAGGCGCGGGTAATCCGTGAAACGCAGTGCTCGACGGGATATCGCAGGCGTGGGCGCGGGTGATTACTACCTAGTGAATCAGCAGGAGCGCCTTCGCTGCCTGTTGATTCAGATCGTCCTACACCCGCGCCGACGACTGCGACGGCGCACGGAGCGGTGTGGGTGATTCAATCACTTGAAGCAAGCGCACTGGGGTACATGGAAGGAAAGGCAGCATGCGGCGCGGACAGAGACTCAGAACAGCAAGGTGTACGCGTGCGGGCGAGCCGCAGAGTCCCTGCCCCGCTGATCCACAGTGATATCTGTCCGCGCGGCGGCGCGTGGTCCAGAACATCCAGAACAAGGAAACACAAACACATTATGGGGGGAAGGGGTGCCACGAGCGGAGGCGAGCGTGAGATTGGGGTGGGGCAGCGATGCGCAGCCAACGCGCATGGACGGTGCTCTTTGTAGACATTTATACAGCGGGATACGTGCATCTGTGTGCGAGGGAACGCCGAGTGATACACCCAGCGGGAGCGAGATCGGGCCCCGTCCAGGCGGCAGAATTCGATGGGACGACGCACTGTATGCTCGCGTTACGCGATGCGATACGGCAGAGATCCATGCGGATAGCACAGAGAAAAGGAGGGCGTCAGCGCAGACGTATGAACAGGATGCGCGAGAGAGGTACAGACCGTTCAGCGAACCAGGACGGATCGGCGCAGGACAGCCATTTTCAGCGGGGTGACGGCGTACCCAAAGAGCGGCGATGGAGCAGAGACCGGGGTTTGCGGGCAGTGCATCGATGCGTGGGGGCGGATGGGAGCAGCTCACGGACGGAGGAGTGAAAGACAAAGGTGCTCGCAGCGAGGGCACCGCAGGCCAATCATTCGCTGCACAATTGAGATCTGCTGGGCGCATGCAGGGCGAGGTCAGTCCCTAGCGCGCACCTGCAGAGACTCGATGCCGAGATAGGCCTGTGGAGTACTGCTGTCACGATGGGCGTTATGCGATGCGACCGGCAGGGCGTGCAGCTGTCGGTGGCTGCAGTGTGCACGATGAATTGGAATTAGAGGTGCTCCATTTTAGATGGGAAAAGGTAAGAGTACTGGCTGCGGAAGCATGTCGCTGTTATACTGGGAGTGACACGAGGACAGCGAGGCGACATCGATCATCGATGCCGCATTGCAGAAACGCGGCGCGAGTTGATTGGAGGGAAGGACGGCCCGCATTTTATCAGCGAGAGCTTTCCACGTAGCACCTTGCTGTAAGTATCTGAAATCGAACCCATTGGCAGTATTCCTTTACTTACCGTAGGTGCTGTACTGGTGCTGCAGTGAAACATGAACAATTAAAATTAAAATGGTACAATGGACGTACTAAGTGAAATCCAAATCTCTCACTCGCTCCTGTTATGCTTGTCAAGATTAGTCGAACATCGCCTGGTGAATAGTCCCTTAATCATTTGCCGTAGAAAGTGCATGGCGAGGCATTTAATTATACGAAAATAGAGGACAACCCCAGTACAAAAATAATTTAGCAGCCCGTCCACCCTCACCACGCCGAACGGTACTGTTAGTAGAACACCGTGGTGCACAATGCCCACGTGGACGAAGAGGGTGTCTTTCCCAACGCTAGCGAGGTGTTCGTGCCCGCGTGCAAAGCACGCTGCACTCTGCGCCTCGCGGCATAGAACAGAAGCTCCGTCCAGGCGGCAGTTGGCGATGGGTTTCCAGGAGATGAGGCAGCTTTTGCGAATTAACGAAGAAAGGCGAAGCAAAGGGGGCCTCACTGGGCAGGGATCCGAGCAGAGGACGCGCGTCGTGGACGCGCGAAACGCAGTGCGCGGAGTGACAAGACAGTGCGGATATCAGGAGAGCGCGCTTCTGTTATCACAGTAGGCAGAAGCGACCCGCCCCGCTGATGTGGTGTCGTCTCCGTCCGCGCAGACGTCGCGTGGTCCAAGACTCCAAGAAAACGAAGTGTGGGAGAGTGTATCTGATGGAATGTTTCCGATGGAGGTGAATGTGATTGAGGGTGTCAGTGCGCATGGTCGAGGATGGGTTAGTCCCATGTAGCGGTATGCGCGTGCATACGTGTGAGGGCACGCTGGACGCCACACCCCGCGGGAGAGATCATGACCCCGTCCAGACGGCGACAGGTGATGGGATGGCGCACGGACGGAGCGGGGAGCGCGGTGGCTAATGCAACACGATGGCACAAATCGGAGCCGTACATCGTACAGAGGGGAAGTATCCTGCATCGGTTGACTGGAAGACAGACCAATAGAAAGCAGCGATTGCACACAGATTGGTGCTTTTAGGCAGTGCATCGCTGCGGGGGGCAGTTCGGAGGTGGACACCAGAGGGCGATAGGGCGCTCACGGTGCGTGGCGACGGTACCGCAGGCTATACAACCAAAGGACGTTTATCTGCAAGGCGCAATGGGGGGCGATGTCCCCGCCCGGCGCACACCTGCAGGAACTCGATCTCGTGCTAGGCCTGCGGGCCCCGGGGTGCTGCTTTCGCGATGTACGCGATGTGGTGCGATGGGAAAGCGCACAAATGTCGGCTTCGCGGTGGATGGGGCTCGGCGCTGTTCAAGTGGAGGATGGCGAAAGGTCCAGGTACTGGTGACGGACGGTGGTGGAAAAGGTGTGCGCGAGGCTGAGGACCGGGACTCGGATGTCACTGAACCGGCCGGACAGCGGCCCGATAGAGGTATTTTTAGCAGACGAGCAAAACTTGAACGCGTTACGCGAATCACCAGCCATCCACGCTCGCCAACAGCATGCTACGGCTCGACGCTACGCATTAATAATTGAACATTATAGAACGCACGACGCGTCTGCAGGTGCCGCCGCATGGATTGGAAAGCCGCAGGCGGAGCGCAGTGCCGGATGCGTTTTGTTCATGGGGAATAAGTTTAAGCGCTTACCCCTTGGCAGGAAACATGGCATGTACTGAGTCTAAGGCGGGAGTAACGTGTAAATAGTAGTATGAGAATGGAGGTGTGATTCTCTATACAAACAATCTATGTATTTATGTTTATCTCGTTTCACAGTCACTTCCATGTTTCGGTTTCTTTTTTTCCCCTTATTTTCAGCCTCCTTGTCGCATAGCTTTCCTCTTGCCAATACAGCCACCCATCCGGGGATGGAGGCAGGGTATCAATGGTAAAGTAAAGGGAAACAATATCAGTATCCAACGCCGGTTTTGGCATTTCTGAAGGCCATAACCAATGTGAGTCAAAACGTTCAGATACAGGCGGTGATGCTGAGAAGTATGTATGTACTCACCATATATAGTATTCAGCCTTTGCGACGCAATTTCAACAACAACACTGCGAAAATCCACAAGATCACTGTTCTTGAGCCGAACAATTTTCTGAAGGGTGATCGCGTGTTCACACATAAACCGTCTATCACAGCGCCGACTAATTCAAAGATTAATATTGAGAATTAGCAATGAGATTTCCACTCTGGATGTTTGATGTAAACTTGCCATATGTACCATCCGTCGTCTTTCACGATACCTGCATCTGTTGGACCACATTTTGGACAAGGAGTCCTTTCATTCATATTTGGTGTGTCTCCGTTTTCGATGCAGATAATCTTTCTTACCACTACACTCATCACAACCCTTGCACCTCTAGTCATGAATGCCTTCCATTGATCAGGCTTGACAATCACAACAGATGCTTTGGAGTTCCTTGAGATGATGTAGTTATGTGTCTCGACAAATATGTAACCGCTCTTGCCACGGAAGTAGAAGAGGAGGAATTTGTGCAAATCCTTTTAATGAAAGAGTAGACAATGAGCAGGAGATTGCAGATGAAAAATAGTATGCAAACCTCCGGTGTGTAGCAATGTTCAAACGGCAAGGTGATTTCTGTACCAAGGGTGGTGATCAGCGTCAAGGAGTTTGCTACTCCGTATTTGACAGGCTGCGGGATATTTCGCTGAGTCTTGTATATTTCAGCGACTGTTGTCTGGATATTTGCCAAGCTCTCGATGATGTCTTTGTTTAGTGATCTAGTAAGGTGCATTGGTCAGTGATTAATCATTAATCATTAAAGGTACATCAATCGTCATGCATTATGATCGGGCTGTATCATAAAACACCTACATTCCGGCTCCGTTCAGATACATTTCAATAATTTGCTGATGGCGCGAGACCTTGGACCTAATATTTGCGATGTCCTGTCTCTTGAAAACCGACCAACCGATTTTGTGCCAGGACGACGAATACCAGGAGGACCTCATATTTCCGTCGCCCAGTTTTCTCTGATATCCCTCGATAGAGTGGTGGAAATCGCGCAAGAACTCTATACATACCAAAATCTCGGCGAGAATACACTTGGCCATAGTTTCTTTCGGTGAGACCTTAGAAACTATAATGTAGACGAGGTTGAGAGCATGATGGAATGATTTAAGCTCTTGGATGAGGGACTGGAAGTCTTCCGCCGCACCCTTGGTCTCTCTGAGAGCAGTGTAGATCGCCCAGACCAAATTTGCGGCAGTGACAATGTCGCCAAAGGAGTTTGGAATGAAGGGGATCATGATAACGATGGAATACAGAGTAGCATGATGCGCGGTGAATTAAATGCAGGGTCTCTGGCACTGCCATAGATCGCTGTGGTTTGAAATGTAGTGCAACGGATCAATCTAGCTGTCAACGGGTCCCGAGTCTGTAGTCACTTCCGATCATTTTCAAGCAAAAACAAAGGCAGTCATATGGTTTTCATAAATGTACACACCCAAGAATCATGTTTTTCTCAATCAGTTTGACATGGGTTGTACATGTATGGTCTGTATAAGTTCGGAGTCTTTGTCCGTGCAGTGCTGCACACGCATGGCAAACTCAAAGTAGTCTACGTGCTAAAAATACCCGGTATACACATCCGTCGAACGTGCTCGCGCCCTTACGCCGACGGTACCGTTGTACTGTCCACGACAATCATACAAGTAGCACCTTCTTCCCGCCAATTTTTGTAGGGGATTTGTCGTTGAAGCCGGTGTCAGCCATACGCCCACCCGTCGCCTTGCGCACATAGCGACAACAGTGCCCCGCAGGCCCAGCGCATCATTGACTCTCCGTGAGAGCCCGCCAGACACAGGCCTACCACGACTTTGAGCCTGGAACTTCCCCCACAACAAGGTGCCAGGTCTATGACATCCTCGCTGCCGTCCGCTCCAATCCGCCCCGCGTAGCACAGCCTGAAAGTGACATGCTCTGCCCGTTAATTGCTGATCTGTTACTGGTCTTTTTGTCCGTCCGACTACACTAGGTGTCTTGTGCTAGGAGGTGTGTTCCCGTTCCCCGCTACCAGCGCTGCATCCATTCTGTACCACAGCGCTCTATAGCCATATCCATCCTCGCGGCTTAGACACATGTCATCGACATCGACATCTGCCGCCACATCACTTCCAGCGCCCACTCCAGCTATTGTTCTGTCAAGTAAATTACTACAGCACGAGCTCACACGTACAGGAATGCGCGAGTAATGTGCCACAAAGTTCCACCACATCTCACACTTGTGCTCGGAAGAGACAAAAGACAAGTACACATTGCACAGCAGGGGCGGACGTGGTGTGGGTGCACGGGAAGAGCGACCTATTGAAGAGCGGGTGATTAGGCAGAGAATGATGTTTTTAGTTGGTGCATCGCTGCGCGGGGCTGATTGTAGAGACGGAGCGCGATGAGCGCGAAAGAAAGGGGTAGGGTGGACTCGCAGCGAGGTAACCGCAGTGCGGATTCAGCAGGGAAATCTCAACGGGCATCTGTGGGGCGCGGGGCGGGGCGTCGTCCGCGCCTAACGCGCCTGCAGGACCTGGCTGTCGCGCTGGGCCAGGGAAAAGCTGTTGTCGCGATATGCGCAATTCTACGTTAAAAAATAAACTGAAATCGGGTGGGCGTCGGTGGAGATGGACGGATGATGCTGGCTGTGGCCGACGCTGGAGGAGGAACGCGAGCGTCCGGGTATTTTTGGCACGTCGGCCCGGACAGCCGTGGATGCAGGCTTGAAATTCTGAGATCACGAGATACGAGTGTGACCAGAAGAATGTCTATGTAACAGCAGGCGTGGGTGACGAAAACTTTTCCCTTTCTGTCATCCACGTTAAAGGCATACAATTTTGCAGAGTCGATCTTCCCTTCCTCAGACTCGCACTCTCGCAGATTCTACGAGCATCAATACCTCCTCAAGTCGATCCCAGGTCTCTCCTTACCCTTCCCACTCCTTTTTCCCACTCCAAAAAGAAGCATGGTCAACTTCACGCAAAACCCTCACGACGCCCAGGCACCTGATTATGCCTCGGTTGTTTACGACGCGACGCGCGCCAGGCTCATCACGCCACAACTCAACAACGCAGCGGCCATCGGCCTGCTCGGTGCGATCTGGACAGCCGAGAACGACGCTCAGCGCGCGGCGTGGGATGGGCAGATCGCCGAAAGGGACGCAGCAGACGCTGCACGCCAATTGGACGCCCTGAACGACGCTGCCGCGGCTGCCGCTCTGTTGGCGGAAGAGGCAGCAGCAACACTCGCCGAGGACAGAAAGAAGAACCGCGCCAAGTACATCGCCGCGCCCAACGTTCCTTTTTCACACCTCAGCCCGGTGCTCATTTCGCCTGCCGTGCGCGTGCGGCTCGAGGCGGGAAAGCAACTCGAGCTGTGGCACTTTACCAGGCACGGCCTTGACGAGCTCCGGCGCAACCCCACCAGCGTGGGWTATGACGACATGCAGCTGGCCCACAGCAACGACAGCGGGACGATYGTCATGACCTCYGCCCACGACCTGGCCAAGTCGAAGAACCTCATCCCCGACCACCTCCTCGCGTGGGATGATTTCACTCAGGCGGCACCGCGCTTGATAGACGCCATGGAGGAGACTGGTTGGCTGCCGGTGAACGTGGCCATGTTCGCCGCATTCTTCGGCAACATCCAGTTGCTCGCCAACACATCTGACCCCGAAGACCTTGACGAGCTTCGGCGCGCCCTCCTCCTTTACCAAGCCGAAGTGCGGACGCAGTGGCACAACACGCTCCGGACCAAGCATGCTTGCAACATTGCGGAAATCTGTGAGCCCGTTTTGGCGAAGCACCTCCATCGTGTACAAAACATGATCCACCGTGCGGAGAGGTTAGACCGCAACGCAGAGTGCGTATTTATCCTTTATATATACATATTAGAATATCATGCTAACCAATTGTCCCCTCCCTCTTCTCCTGCACCGAACGTAATTTTTTACCCGGCTGCTCTCGCTCTCGCACTCGCTCACACTCGCACTCGCTCGCTCTCACACTCACTCGCTCTCGCACTCACTCGCACTTGCACTTGCACTCGCTCGCTCTCGCTCGCTCTCCGCAGATTTGCCACCTACTTCACAACCAGAAGTTCCAGAGGCTCTCGTCGACGTGACGACTCGCCGCGCCGCCGCCGCCGGGAGTCCTCCCCTCCTCGCCGCCGCCGTGATGACTCGCCTCGCCGCCGTCGCCGCTCAGCGTCCCCGCAGCGTAAGTCCGGCCCATCYTCGGGTGGTCAGCACGCCCGCTCGGTTTTTGGCTCCGACGCAAGTGTCAGCGGCTACTCCGCTTGCGTCGTCTGCCTCGGCCGCCACAAACACGATGTACGAAACTGCTCCGAGCCGCTCCTTTGGAATGGAGTCGACAAGGCCTTTTCTCGCCGCCTCMATCGAAACCTCGTCCGCATCAGCGACGAACTCCGCCTTTGTTTCAACTGGCAGAAGAAGTCGTGCGATTCCAACACCCACGACAACATGCATCTTTGCTCCGGCTGCGGATCTGCGGACCACGGYGCACAGGATTGCCCCCGCGCCGCCCCGGAGCGCGCTGCTTGAGCGCGCRACAACACCCTATGTGGCAGATGCGTGGGAGGAGTACTTGTGCAAGCATGATCTTGCTGCCAAGTACCCCTTCCTCGCTCACGACCTGCGCGAGGGGTTCATTATTGACTTCCCGCATATTTCCGCCACCCAAGCGCCGCCCAACGACTCCTCGTTGGTTGCGCTGCACTCAAAATTCGTCGTCATGCTTGCCGGCGAAACCTCCAAAAAGTGTTATGTGGGGCCATTCTCGCGCGCGCACCTCGAGGCCCTCATTGGGCCGTTCCAATCTTCTCCACTCTCCATTATTGCTAAGCCGGGGAAACCAGGCCGGCATCGCCTCGTTCAAAATTTCTCCTTTCCCTTCAATCCGTCCGTTTGTTTCCCAAATCCTTCCATCAATTCCTTTGTATCAGCCTCCCATTTTCCGTGCACGTGGGGCACATTCCCTGTCATATGCCTCATCATTGCCAACCTCCCTCGCGGCTCCGAAATTGCCATACGTGACGTCGCTGAAGCATACCGCGGCATCCCCTTGCACGCTTCCCAGTGGCCTGCCGCCGTCGTGCGCTCTGGAACAGACAGCATCCACATCGACAAAAATGGGGCATTTGGCGCAGGGACTTCTGGCGGTGCTTATGGGTGTGTGGCTGACGCCGGGAAGGACATTATGCGAGCTGAGGGCCTCGGCCCTCTCTCAGGTTTCGTTGATGACCACATCTTCCTGCGTGTCAAGCGCACCGTCATTGACCAGCTCAACACGTGCCGGAAGCAATGGGCAGCGGCTCTTCGCGACCGCCCACGAAACCAATCGGGAGGACGTCTGTGGTATGGGGGGCACACCCTGCCCAGTGGGCATCTCTTCGAGCTCGATGAGGAGTGCACCTCACCCATTATCGACCTCTCCGCATCGTCGCCACGGTCAGCACATGACGCACAGTTCACTTACTGCTTTGACGACATCAACCGCATCTCCGCGYGTCTCGGCATTCCATGGGAACCGTCGAAGGATTGTCCGTTCAGTGAGTCAGCCACCTACATTGGCCTCGACTGGTCCTTGGCTGCTGGCACAGTCAGCCTGGGCCCCACAAAGGCATCTCGCTATCTCGAAGCCATCCGTGAGTGGTTCAATTCGCCCAAGCACGCGCTTCAGGAGGTCCAGGAGCTGTACGGAAAACTCCTGCACGCTTGCTCTGTCATCCCAGCGGGCCGTGCTCGCCTCACYGGGCTGGAGGCCACCTTGGGCATCTACCACRATAGTCCTTTCGTTCCTCGGTTCCCAGCCGATGGAGTGGCGGAAGAACTTAATTGGTGGGTCATCCGGCTTACCTCTGGCTCACGATCTCTCGCATTTCCCTCCACC
>KN817606.1:100257-146086 GCA_000827495.1 Hypholoma sublateritium FD-334 SS-4 | reverse complement strand
GTCACACGTGTACACAAACAACATGTATGACTAATTTTGTGTACTCGTTCATTTTGTCTGATCTCCACGTCGTCTCACGCAGCGACGGACATAGACCTTGGTCTTCGCACTAGGACGTCCAGCTTCCAGAGCGAGACTGGGACGTTAGCCTGCAGCGAAGTGACGGCGAGGTAGTTAATCAGAGCGCATGTGCCAATGTGTCATGGGCTTCCCTATGTGTAGTAGAGCTTTATCCCTCCCCACTGAGCAGCTTTCACTCCTTCAAATAGACGGTGCATGGGTATGTGTGTATGAGGCCTAGCACGAGCCGCATGCTGGCGCGGACAGGGAACTCCATGTCGTATCCGACAGCGGAGCGCAAGAACTCGACAGCTACGCACGCGCGCTCGCAAGCGCCCCGCTGCACAGGATCCCGTCCGCGCCAGAGCGGCGGCGCACGACGACGACTCGAATTCGGAACATGTGTAAGATTGTTAGCGGGGCATGCGCTCTCAGAAGATACGCACGGGCGGGGCAGCGGGCGAGTAAGTATACGAGGCGGCCCCGGCGGTACACGCCGCTGCTGATACTTCATCCACCAAACAACGCCATCAGCTTGGCAAAGATTCCATGTCCACTCGGAGAGCAAGTACATGTCATATGCACGCCGCACTCCTGAATGGACATACGCCGCCGCCGACGGCGTTGTAATCCGGGAGATCGCATTCAAGGTGGCAGGCAGCCCGGGAGGGCGATAAGTTATATCGATAGGTGTCCGTTAGCCAACGGGAAGCGCCAGCAGAGCGAAAGTTTTTGCCTGCACCGATGCACTTCGAACGAAACGCAGGCGCGGATGCTCATTTCGGACAATGGCAGCGGAACTCGCCAAAATGGCCGACAGGCACATGCACCGAAGCCCCGCTTGTTTGTCAAGATAGCCCATCCGCACCTGGGCTCGCCGGGACACATACTGCAGATCTGCGGCAAGCACTGACTCATTTGAAAAAAAAGAGATCACTCGACGCACGCGTGCAGGCGGCGGCGCACGGACTGGCAGAATGTCGCTGCAGAAGAAATGCGGTGCTAAAAAAGGTGTGCGCATGGGAAGAGCGGATCGACGCGCATGCGGTGCGCGCTTCGTTTTAAGATCGCGCCGTGCAGGGGATCCATAGAGCGTAGTATAGCGCGAGCGCGTACACGCCATTCCATCTCGAAACAACGGAGTGCGTGCTGCCCCGTTAATATGGGGGTGTCCGTCCGCGCGCATGCGACGCATGATGCGAGGTGGATGTTGAATAGAGCGTAGAAGTAACGCGTGGACGAGGTGCAGGATTTGCACACCAGTGGAATGCGCGGCCGGGCCCATGCAAGTACGCCGCACGTCGAGCTATACCTATACCAAAGGGGGGGACATCCGGCCTCGTCCAGGCGTCAGTTGACTATGCACTAGATCGGCCAGTGATGATCTGCGATTCCAGGAGAGAGGGGGGGTATGGAGACAGCGTGCTCGGGAAGAACGGCGCAGGCTGAGAAATACTGGTACGCTACGCATACGCTCGGTTCCGTGTGGGTGTGCGCGGCGGACGCGGATGCGATGTAGAGTAGCATATGCGGGACCTGCGGGGCCTGACCGGTGAAGGCCGTAGAGGGTGAATGGACTAGCGCTGTGGATGGTATGGTGCGCGACGCGGGAGTGGAAGCCTCCGGCGATTAATGCGCCGAGGAGCGCACGGTACAGTGCGCGAGTTCCAGAACCCCGGGGCAGGTCAGAGTAGGCCAGGACGTTTGCTGGCACATTTACACATGCACTCTGCCGCGCGTGAGAGGGTGCGTGACGGCGGATGTGGATGTGAGGTGATGCAATTGTCGCGGCCTGCAAGACCGACCTGGCCAGCGAGGTGTGGTCGGCGGATGGTGGATGGGCGTCGCTATGGGCATCGGGGGATGGGTTGAAGCTAGAATCAGACCTCTGATCGACGGCGATGGCAGCGAAGTTGATGCAGATCGGCGATGAGGCAACGTGCGGCGGTTCTGGGCAGTGTGCATTGGTCCACGGGGCGGATCGGAGAGGGCGGACGGCGGAGTGGCGTGAAGGATGATCGATGGGCGCCTGCGGCTTGGGAAACTCAGGCCTGCTTATCGAGCTCAACGCAATCTGGAGCAGGTATGCTTGGTGTTTACCTGCAGACGCCTGCGGGGAGGCTGTCTCGATGTGCGCGATGTGCGCGATGGGCAACTTTCGGCAGTTCCCATTGAATTTAAATCGATGGGCAGAAGATGCTGCTCGTGGATGTCGCTGGCAGAGTAGCGGCACCCGGCACAAGCCGAATAGGCCGCGTATTTTTAGCACATCGGCCCGCACATCGGCGAACGCCGGCCGTCTGCCTCGTCCTTTGTCCGCTCTTCGATTTCGCGCTAGGACCGAAAAGATACGGCGAAGTAGTTAGCGCGTGCCAACGCGCCATGGGCATCCTCATGTGTAGGGAGTCCCGACCCTCCCGCTGAGGAGCTCAATCCGCTTCACCCCTTCAAGTCGACGACGCAGGGGTATGTGCGCACGAGACCCATGGGCCATCGCGCGCTGAATGTTGGCACGGGCATGGCGAATTACCTTGTAAGCGGAGCGTAAGCCCGCGGCAGCTATGTATACACGCACAGGCGCTCCGCGGAACATTATCCCGTCCGCGCCAGATCCCCGGCGCGCTCACCACTGACGACTCGAATTCGGAGCATGCAAGAAATGGCTATCGGTGTTTGCGTTCCCCGCCCGTCCGCTGGGCGGTGGGCGAATATATATGCAAGGTCAACCAGGCTGCCGCAGGCACTTCAACCGCCAAACAACGCCGTCAGTCTGATTGACATCTTGCTTGCACATGTTCATCCAGGAGAAAAAGTGCGTGATATATGGGCGCCGCACCCCCTGGACGGACATCATCATCTGACGACGGCGCCGTAATCCGGCAGATCGCACGCGAGGCAGCGAACGGCCCAGAAAACGAAAATGGATGTGGGTGGAGGGTGGGACGTGAAGAGGCCCTGGACGGAAAGTGCGATCAAGGGAGGCCCATGTTATGACGTTAGGCATTCCTTACCCCCGTGCGCTTTGCGCGAAACGCCACACAAAAGGTTGCAGAGCGGGGCATGCGCAGGTGGGCTGAAGGCCTACGCGCAGATGCCCCGCGATAACCCGTCCCGCGCACGCGCAGTACCCACACGGGGTGCATTCTGTAGATCGGCAGCAGGCCCTGGTCATTGAGAAGCGAGAGTACGCGCGCCGTGGCTGCAGGTGCAGACGCGTGGATTGGCGGGATGCATGCTGCAGAACAGCGCTGTGCCGGGTACATCGCATGCGTGAGGAGGGTTGCGCGATGCGTACGCTGTGTCCATGAAACGCAGCGCGCGGGGAAGCAATGCCAATCGAGATCAGCAGGGTGAGCGCAGATGGCAGCACCTCGCTGATATGACGTCGGCCCCATCCGCGCGGGCAGCGCACGGTCCAGCGCACGGTCTAGAGCAAGAAACGAAGTGATCGAGGGGGATCCTAGGCAGAGGCGAAGGACCGACCGGCACAAGCGCAGGTCGCGCATGGATGGGCACAAATGGCAATGCACAGCGGCGCGCGCGCGCCCACCTGCGAGGTGCACCGGGCGCTGCGCTCCGTGGGGGGTATATCAGCTGTCCATCCAGGCGGCAGCAGAGGATGCGGTCGCGCACGGTCGGCACGTGTTAGGCGACGAGGCGGTAGAAAGGAGCGGCGTGGCCAGCGCGGAGATACGGGGCGTCAGCGGGCACGCACAGTGCCAGGACATAACGGCGCAGGCCAGCTGTCCGGACAGCTACACATGCGCTCCGTCGCG
Source organism: Hypholoma sublateritium FD-334 SS-4 (assembly GCA_000827495.1). Lineage (NCBI taxonomy): Eukaryota > Fungi > Basidiomycota > Agaricomycetes > Agaricales > Strophariaceae > Hypholoma > Hypholoma sublateritium. The sequence continues at coordinate 142,250 of KN817606.1, read as the reverse complement.
CGCGTACGGGTGGGCGCGGCGGCGGCGGCGGGTGTGCATGGGATATAGGGCCAAATATGCGCCGCCTGCAGCGCCTGATCTGGGCGAGCGGTAAAAGATGAATGCGCAAGAGTGGAGGATGGGATGGTGTGCGGCGCGTGACGGGGCTGCGGTTGATGAATTGATACAATACGTATTTGATGCTCCAAGGCAGATTGACGCAGGCCGATTAGATTGGTCATCCCATACATTCACTCCCCCTTGTTGAACGATCGTACTTGAGGGCGAGTGTGAATGAGTGGTGCAGCATAATCATCACGGCCTGCGTGGGCTGGCTCGGCGAGGAGGACGGTGGATGGGCGGGGTTACGGCCGATAGATGGGAAGAATATGCACTAGGCTTGTACATGTTGACGGCGGGCGTCTGGCGTCAGATCCGATAGGACGGAGGCAGGATGTGGTCATGCAGGATGGTGCACATACCGCTCAGGTGTACATCAGCCTTGTTGCATTGCTAGGTAGAGCGGATCGAATCGATGGAGGGTGGCGAGTACTCGCAACCATCTCAGCGCATGAACATCTTTTTAATCGATTGTCATCTGCGGAGTGCAGCAGCGGCGCCTGTGCGTACCTGCAGATGACGCCCTGGCCCTGCGGGCGTTGCAGTCGCGATATGCGCGATGCGATCGACCAGGTACATTGATACCGGCGGCTGAGAAATGAGCTGAAATAGGTGCTGCGTAGATAAGGATCGGTGGACGATGCTGGTCGTGGACGACGCTGGAGGGTGGCAGTCGAGTCGAAGCAGCACTCGGAGCGCGAGCTGGCTTTGCCGCTCCAGGGTATTTTTAGTTTGACGGCCCGCATAGCCGAGATGCCGACACACACGGGTCATTCTCCCAGCACATGTGAGGCACAACGGGCGGCCGATTCCATGCAGTCCAATGACATTGCATCATGTACCTCTCTGTGTGTAGAGGAGATATTTGGGAGTCTTTCTGTTAAACTCACCCGGAAATTTTACTGTTAGACTTTTTTTTAAAATACACAGCGATTAGCTAAGCTACCGGCGTCCAGCTGAGTGGCAAGTAAAGTGGCGAAGACTTCCCACTTCGCCCACTTCACTTGGGAGCCGAATCTCGCGTCGTCTAAGCTAGATACGCGATCCATACTCTTTGTCCCACCCACCCATCCCTTGACACTCAACAATTAAATTTCTCAGATGCATATAACACCCATTAATACTGCAGACAGCTTAGCATTTACACGTATAGTATTTACGGCCCCAAGCATCCTGCATAGCTTGTAATAAATTCACTTAGTTCATTGTTCATCAAACATAGCATTAAATAAAGACGGAAAGACGAATCTGTAAGACCTTGTGGACAGAACCCGCCCGCCGAAGCAGCTCGTTCTGCCCGCGTTCCGCGTCAGCTGCGCTGACCCAACCCAACCTACGTCTCCTTACAGATACGTCTAGCATGCGTACGCGAGATGAAGCTGGACTGAGGCGAATATTGTTACAGGTGGCAGTACATGCCATGACACCTCCCGCGCCCGCTGAGCAGCTCGACCAATTTCATTCCTCCAAGTCGCCAGCGCATGGGTAAGTATATGCGCGTGCGGCACAGTGCGCGCTGCGTGCTGGCGCGGAGACGTTTATCATATCCTTCTTAAGCGGGGCGCAAGAACACGGCCGACACGCACGCACGCGCGCCGGTGCTCCGCAAAATAGAATCCCATCGGCGCCAAATCGATGACGCACGCTGGGCGCATGCGCTCCTCGGAGGATCCACGTGCGGGCGTCCGGAGCGGTGGGCGAATATATATTCTACCGCAGGTACGTCAACCGCCAAACAACGCCGTCTGCTCGACACGAGGAATATGTTCATCCAGGAGAGAAGCGCGTGACATATGGACGTCGCACCCCCTGGACGGACATCATCAGCCGACGACGGCGCTGTAATCCGGGAGATCGCATGCTACGCGGAGAATGGCGCGGTCAGATACGGGGTTGGGGAGTGATGGTGGAGATCACCGCCGCGGCAGTCGATGGACGGGACGCGCGATCAGGGGACGGCCCGTGTCAGGGGGGAAGTCATTATCTACGCCCGTGCGTTTTGCGCAAAACGCATGCGCGGATGATTTACCAGAATGCTCATATAGCGGGGCATGCGCAGGTGGGTTAAATGCCCACGCGCGAAGCTCCGCGAATTCATGGTCGTACCTCGTCCGCGCGCACGCAGTGCGCACACGGGGTACATCTTCAGATCGGCAGCAGGCGCTGGCGATCGAAAAGCGAGAGAACACACGCCGTGGCTGCAGGCGCAGGCGCGTGCATTGTCGGGATGCACGGTCCAGGCGACGCGCAATGTCAGATACAGTATATAAGCGAGGAGGGTGGCGCTGTCTCCGTGAACCGCAGCGCGCGGGGGGACCAGACAATTCGGGTACCAGCGGGGTGCGCGCAGAGGCAGCGCCCCGCTGATATGGCGTCTGTCCCGTCCGCGCGGGCGGCGCACGGTCCAAGCGAAGGTCTAGAGCAGGAGACGAGGTGATCGAGGGGTGCACTGGGCAAAGGGGAAGTTGCGGGACGCTGCGCTCCGCGGGAGCCATATAAAGTATCTGTCCAGGCGGCGTAAGACGATGCGATGGCGCGCGGTAGGTGGTACAGACGGTGGCAGGGAACAGCGGGAACAGCGCGGAGAGCCGCAGGGCGTCAGCGGAAGTATGCGCAGCGCACCCTGAGCAGGACATAGAACGTGCAGCGCCAGTACCGAACGACACAGGCTATTATTCCGTGGACTCCGTACATGCCCTCCGTCGCGCACAGATGGGTGTAGTGGCGAATGCGCATGAGATGCCCGACATAGCCGTAGCCTGCGACACCTGACCTGGGCGAGCTAGATGGTGGACGTACTGGTGTGGAGGGTGGGGTGGTGCGCGCCGCGTGGCGGATCGCGGCGTAAGATTTCCGCGGGCGATGAATGCGCTGGGGAGCGAGCGGTACGACTGGTTACAAGACACCGATAATGCACGCTTGAAGCGTACAGCCAGATCGAAGTAGGCCGACTACGCGTATGGCATCACACATGCACTCCGCTACGGCGCATGAGCATGCGTGACGGCGGGTGCGCATGAGAGGTAAGCGCAAGCGTCGCGGCCTGCAGCGCTGGACTGCCAGTGGGGAGCGGGGTGTAGGCTGATATCCTGGATGGATGGAATCAGGGGAATCGGGCGATGGATGGCAGCGGGAATGAGGCATCGGATGTGCGGCGATGGCTCCGATTCTGAGGTTGATGCACGGTGCATCCGTTCTGGGGTGGACAGGAACAGTTGAAGATCGAAGGAGTGGTTTTGTTCAGTTTGCATAGCTGTACGAAGCGTATCGGAGCCGGCGGAGGGCACCATGCGTGAAAGACAGATGTACTCGTGCCTAGGGCAGAACAGGTCATCGGGGGATGGATGGAAGCTGGAATCAGGAGTTTGATCGACGGCGATGGCAGTGAAGTTGACGCAGAGATAGGAATGGCCAATCGGCGGTTGGGCAAAGCGCAGTGGTTCTGGTAAAGTTCTGGTCGGTGCGTATTCGTACGCGGGGCGGATCGGAGAGGGCGGAGGCCGGAGTGGCGTGAAATACGGGCGTCCGCGGCTTGGGACGCGCAGGTCTAGTTATCGAGTTCAACTGAATCTGGAGCGGGTATGCTTGGTGCTTACCTGCAGATGCTGCGCTGAGCCTGCGGATTTCTGTCTCGATGCGCACGATGGGAGGGTATGTGCACAACTGAAGGCAGTTCCTAGTGAATTGGAGTCTGTTCTGCCTTGGTATGGATGGGCGGAAGATGCTGGTCGATGTCGCTGGCAGAGTAACTGCTGGGCGTTGGCTGGACGTCGACTCGCAGCACCGCGGCCGGAGCACAAGCCGAATAGGCCGGGTATTTTTAGCACTTCGGCCACGATGCCGTTTGATGCCGTTCTAAAAATACGCAGACACGTCCCCCGTCCATTTGCCGCTTCGACTCCGAGTCTGCTTGAATGTCGACGGCCATCATCAACACTCCCAACGTCGTCCGCAGCGCATCCGTCGCCCATCTCCACTGGAGTAGCACTTTCGCCGGCACAAATCGCTCCGCCAGTCCTCCGCAAGCCCATCGCTGCGTCGCTTCTGCAGGTGCGCACCAGCGCGGGCTCTGCCTCGTGTCCTAGCCTTGCAGATATTTCCTGGATAAGGAAGGGCTGCGGTGCCCTCGCCGCGATTGATGTGCGTACCATACATCCGCATCCCGCCATTATGGAGCATGACGCCCGCAGCCATGCCCCGCCTGCGCCGGTTCCAGCCAGCCATCGCTGCATATCGACCATCGCCCAGTCATTCACCTCCCACAGCGCATCTCAGATCGAACGCCGCAGGCCTTGCGTGCGGAACTCTACATCATCCGGATGCGCATCCGCCGCGCACATCCACGCTGAACGGAGCGCATGCGTAACAAGGGTTCCATTAAATCGTAATGTGCCTGCGTCGTTTTCCCTGGAGCGCTGTTCCCTTTCTTTCTCAGCGCCTTTCATCCTGGTCACCCCACTGGCCGTTCCTTCTTTCCCATCACCTAGTGAGCCTCGAGCGCACGCCGCTGATCGTCTATCGTCTATCACCTCGCTGGCCACACCCTGGACAGGGCCCGAGAGCACTGAGCGGGACGCACCGGACGCCATGCATTACCCTTGCATGCGAGGGTGCGCCTCGCTCGAAATGCTGCAATTCGATCAACCCTGTCCACGTCGGCGGCCGCCGAATGTGCGCCTCGTTTTTCAGTACCCCTTATTTTATTTCGCCCGTTGTTTTCATTTCCATCCACTTTCCTCCACATGCGCATTCGGGTACTTATCGTATCCGCATCGTACAATTTTCAATGCGTGCCATCATTGCTAGGCATCATGCGTGCGCCGTCTATCTAGCGCGGATGGGGGCGTACTGACTTGCGGGGCGCGTGCGCGCATGCGTTCCCGCCGGACGCTTGCTCGTGCCCCGCTGTCGAAGTAATCGTCTGGTCCGCGCCTGCGTCAGGCGCACTCCCAGAATGAGCCGCATGCGTGCATGTAGACACTAAAAATAAGTAACGGCCCGGTCTTCCGACCATCGATCGGCGGGTGCCGCAGCGTCGACTGCTTCGCTATCCACGTCCATCACCTACAGTCCCACGTCCGTGATAACGTCGACACACCGCCATCACCCCCCCCCCCACCTCCAGAACATCCAACTCGACCGCCATCGTCACCAATGTACTGCGCTGCTTCTGCGCGCACCGCAGGCTTATCGCGGTATCGAGAGTCTGCAATGGATGCGATTCAGAGTGCAGTGGGCCCCGCCCCGTCGCCGCTTCGTGCATACCATGCCGAGGATTCAAGCCTTCGGTTCCTTTGCAGGTACGCACGCTCAAGACACTCGATCTTCCCCGATCTCTGGCTCTTCCCCTCCCTGCCTCTCTCCTCTCATATCACCGACCATTCGGCGCCCATCGCCCGCAGCCGCCACCGCCTGGACGGGTCCATGGACAGAACTCGCGAGACACGTCGCGCGACGTGCCCTCGCACGCGCGCGGCGCAAGTGCGCCTCGCTGTGGCTTCAAAATAAATCCTGGGCCCTGTCCACGCAAGCGGCCGCGGTGCCGATTGCACGCTCACCCCTACTGGGACGGTGTGTATCCCTCATTTTTTGTTTCCATCCCTTGTTTTCATCGGCCTTCATGTTATCTCCATCACCCACTTTCATTTTCCTTTTATCTTTATCCTGCGTTTCTCCTTCCTGGAGGGTGCGCCGACTGCTTCTGTCGCATCCTATGCCGACGGAAAACACCCCGATCTGTACCGATCTTCGGTTCTGCTCCTCCCTGTCTCTCTCCTCTCATATCACCGACCATCCGGCGCCCATCGCCTGCCGCCGCCGCCGCCACCTGGACGGGTCCATCCACAGAACTCGCGAGACACAGCGCGCGACGTGCCCTCGCACGCGCAAGTGCGCCTCGCTATGCCTTTTCAAAAAAACCTGGGCCTTGTCCACGCGCGCGGCCGCGGTGCCGATTGTACGCCCACCTCTACTAGGACGGCGTGTATCCTTCATTTTTTGTTTCCGTCCCTTGTTTTCATCAATCCTTCATTTTATCTCCATAGCCAACTTTCATTTTCCTTTTTTATCTCTATCCTTCGTTTCTCCTTCCTGGAGGGTGTGGCTACTGCAGCCCGCGCAGACGGGGCCGACAGAACTTCTGCGGGGCACCCGCGGTCCGCCCGTGTGCTCCGCTATCAGTGTATTAATTTTGACCGGCCCCGCCTGCGAGTCAGGCTCATCTCTGCACTCGCCAGTCCCTCCACACGCGTCACACAGCACATAACACAGTTGTCTCCGCCGTACCTTCGCAGCCGGCCAGGGTGGGTTCTTCCATCCGGGTGAGCTCGCGCTCATAGATATTACTATGAAGCAGCGTCGCGCACCCATTGTAGAAGACTCCATACTTCCCCAGCCGGCTGTGATCGAAGGCCCTTTCCTCTGACTATATTCCGACTTGCTAGCGTGTGCCGTCGAGCCGGAGCGATGGGGTACATAGGGCGTATGCATGCATGTCTGCTAATTACCCGCTTTCTCGTCCCCGCTGGACGTTGTTTGATCAATTTCTGCTCCCCCGCGTGCGGCGTATCCCACGGAACAGATGTATCGAGTACGCGATCCATTACATATGTTGTAGTACACACAATTTCATATACGTATTATCGGGAAAGCACGTTTCAATACGGATAGCGTCGATATAAGTAAGCCAAATGAGATCGTCTGTTTATCCTCAGCCGGTTCTCCAGTAAACTATATCGTGATTGACAGCCGCACACAAATAATTCCCCTAAACAGCAGGCAGGACGGCAGCCTAAAAATACTCTCGGCTGCGGAGCTTAAAATAGGCTGGTCTTCCACAGCGTCGACTGTCCTTCGTTATCCACGTCCATGACCCCATCATGACCCTGATCCGCCCATCGATGTCACCAAGCACTCCCTTCCTCCAGTAGGCTCCTCGCCAGCACCAATTCCAATATGGCTCCCAACATCGCGTACATCGCGACAGCGCTCCGCAGGCCATTCAGGGAATCGAGTTGCTGCAGATGCGCGCCGCACAGGCTACGCCATGAGCGCGCGCTCCGCAGTTGTTTCGGACCCAGTGAAATGGCCTGCTTGTACTCTCTGCGACGACCACCTCCATTCCCTCTCGCCGTACTCTGTCTGTCCATCCACGCCGTGTCCGACAACCCTGCCCCAGTATTTGGTGCACGCATTCACCCCAAGGTATCGCATCGCATCACATCCCGATCGCCGCTGATCTGACGCATGATTCACAGTTCCTGCTGCTTGCCTATCCACAACTCACATCACAGCCAATCCTCACCCCACCGATCTATCCATCGCCGACTTCCTAGCCCTGCACAGGCCACGCAGGCTGTACCTTTGTCGGTTCAAATCGCGTCCGTATGCGTCGCTATGTACGATCGCGTAGCGCGCAGGTATGCTAGGTGTCTACAAAGAGTTCACCGCCTGCTTCAATCTGCGCTGGTGCGCCCGGCGCGTGTTCCCCAGTACCACATCTATCTATCTGCGCATCACGCGCCACTCATCGCTGCCGCCTGGACAGGTAATCTTCCGCAAGATGTACCGCTCACTTCAGACCTGCCCTCGCACGCGTAGGTGCGCAGTTCTCTCCCGGTGAAATATGTTGTCCCTATCCATATGTGCGATCGTGGCTGATATCAGACTTCCCGGGTGTCCGTCTCCTAATATCGCGAGCCAGTTGCTGCTGTTTTAAAAGGGTATATAACCAGCTTTTGAGCCATGATTACCAAAATTTCATGGCATCCGAGTCAACGTGTCGGCATGGCGTTTACGGCGGTGATAATATTAAAATAGTATAATGGACAGCAAAGCGTATGGCCAAAATGAGTATTTACAGCCCGTTTTAATTATGGCTACAGCCTGGAAACAATCAACATTAATTTAACAAACATAAGGCAACGGTTTATGAGAGGGAATCCTATACGAGTATGAAGTGACAATCCGAGATACTACAGCGTTCGCCCCGAAAGGCAAGAAACAGTAATAAGAAAAGAAATTTCAGGGCTCACGGCCATGACAGCGACGTATCGGCCGAAGGCCCGAGTCCACAGATAAAATTAGCACACTGACGACACGCAACCCAGCGGCAGGGCGAACCAGGAACGACAGTGAGAGTGTTCAGCCCACACCGAATGAATACTCCGGCCAGCGACCGTTAATGGTCCTGGCCAGATGACTGCAAGCACCGGCGCCTGTCAAGTGCACAATCACAGTATAATCGGGAGTGATATTGAACCTCTGCTGTCGTTGCTGTCCAGCGAAGCGTTCGGGGGCCGTGCGGTAAGTGGCCGCCGGTCCAGCCACGCCCATGGAGGAAAACCAAGCAAAAAAGGGACCGCGAGCACGCACCGGAGTCCCACGCAGAAAGGTTCCATGGATCCACCCTTCTTAGCCCCCGCACCGTGCGATGCACAGCCTCGTCGTGGCGAGCACAGCCTTGCGGATAGGGAGCGATCAGGTGCAGTGCTGTGCCAGATATGACATATGATCGACGCCGGGCGCAGCCTGCGAACAAGCGCCCGTAGCCGCTGCGCGAAAGAGCGAATTTTCGCGGGGGTGGAGGAGGGGGAGGGATATCAGCACGGATTCTCCGCGCTATCGTGCCCTTGGCCCACCTGCTTTTGTACCCGTTCCCACTGGGGGCTGACACATCACTCGCTTGGTGTTCCACCCGAAAAAATCGCCAAGGTCACGACATTGCACACCTTAGACGCTCAAGTGATCGTGCGAGTTCTCGGCGCAGAAACTTAGGCGGGCGGTCAATAAGAAGGAAGGTGCGCATGTGCACGTAGGGAGCGTATCAGTAAGTACAAGAATAAATTACCAGAACATCAAACGCCGCGCAGTAGCCACGGGACCACCGCCCGTCAGCGCTTCCTCCCACCTCATCGGAGAGTAACACGGCCGACACCTTATCGCACACCGTGACTTCACTAAGGCGGGTTGTCCAGTCCACACGCCTCCCAGAACAGAGCTCATCGCAAGGGCTTCGAAATTCAAATAAATGGCATGTCAATCCGTGGGTGTCGTTTTGGTGTCGCGCTCAAGCGAGTTACATCGCGGCGAGAAGTATGATGAAACAACGAAGCTATATATTTATGTCTCTAAATTTACTCAGAACATTTGTATGACATTAGATTCCCTCTCCACGAACAGAATTCAATCATCCCAGAACGTGCCTGATTGAGTCCATCATTAACGGCCTCGCCGGGTGCGCCCATGATATGGAATGCGCCGCTGATTCGAGGTGCTCGCAGCGTCGAGGTTTTTGGGGTGCAAAATGCGTAAGCGTACATCACGAGCGACGTGCAATACGTAGTTTACGAGAGACAATCGATAGGACGTCGCGCATTACAGCTAGAAATAGCCTGTGGGCGCTGCGCACGAAATCCATACAACCCGCAGCGTGACTGGCGACGCGCGCTCAGATATCATTCCCTCCTTAGCAAGAGCAAAGCATCGATCATTATCCAGAACGAGGTTTTCAAGTTGTAAGTTTCTGTTCCCGCTACACAGCACGTTCAGCGTGTCGGGCGTGTACTGTATCGCAAGTGAAACCCAGCAGGCGAAGCTCCCCAGTAATTAATTCGCACGAGCGGCACAACGAGACCTGACTTGAGCGGACAGATTACGTGTGGCAGGCGCCTAACGAATCCGCAGCACCGAGATGCGCGCAAGACGTACGTACGTACACAGATACTTAGCTCCGCGCAGCGCCCCATGAGGCGCTTATCCAACCCGCAATCAGGTCTGGGGCGTGCGGCAGCTGTAGCGGACGGGACAGGAGACAGAGTGCACGCCAACAAGGGCCGGATAGGTAGCATTCCACAGCGCGCATCCCGGCAGGCGTCGAACAGCGGATATACGAAGTAAGGAGAGGGGTTTCGGAAGCGCGTTGCGGGCGGTCATATGCCCCGGCTGACGACAGGAGGCGCCCGTGAGGTATGCAGGGCAGACGGAGTTCGTGATCTGCGAGGTTCGATCGGAGGGACGGACAACAGATAGACTCGCTAGCCAGTCCAAGCTCGCTGGCTCTATGACAAATACAGAAGACGTGATGGTAGAACATGTGACGTGGCGAGCGAGCACAGCGAGCGGACTGGGCGCTCTCGTCGCTGTTTACACGAGTCAACGAAATCCCCCTTGTCCAGGCATGGTCACTTCGTCAAAAAAACACAAAAAACACRAAAAAAACACATATWATTGGGTATRCATAATCYAYTCGAAATTGCTCGCTGACCATAAAAGAGTATACATGTTAAAATGTCAATTTTTGCATATGGACTTCGTCRTCGTCRTGCAAATTGGTCTGTGCACACCAAATTCCTGCTCACCATGGTGTTGGCCACCGCTTCTTAATTCCTAAGATTTCAGCCTAGTAAGTACAATAGTGATGACACAGACCCATGAGTGTAATCTCAAGCTCAAAAATGACTTCTGAGTTGCGTGCAAACTAGATGCAATTCTGCGCGCACGGACCCAATCTGGCAATGACGACGAAGTTAATGTCAAATTGTCGTAGTTTGACTTGTATACTATTTTATGGTCAGCRAGCRATTCTGAGAAGATYATRTATACTCGATTTTGAGTGTTTTTTATGTGTTTTAAGTGTTTTTTCGGCGAAGTGAGCATACCTGGCGAACGAGGATTTTGGTGACTCGTGTAAACAGCGACGAGGGCGCCCAGCCGGTTCTTCGAACTGCTTGCAGCACGTGTGCACATTATGTAATATGTGTTCGGAGATATCGGCTGGGGACGAGCCTAGACAACAGATTGTATGGTTGTACGTACTACGGAAATCACAGAACGAGGTACTTAGAAGCGCTGCGCAGTCAGGGCGCGCGATCTAACAAAAAGAAATTCATGATCAGTATGATATAAAGATAGATGGGGTACTCAAACGACGTACTGCGGGGCTACGTACCAACCAACCTATAGGAAAGCATTTGAAGTAATGGACGTTAACATTGTAAGACTTACGTATTTTATCAGTTATCACGTAACGCAAAGCACGATCTGTCAACGCGCTTCGCTCAGGTGAGTCCCGCCAATCTGCCTGTATAAGCTGGCTTGCGGAGCCCTCACTGCGAGCGCTGCTGTCTTTCACTCCAAGCCGCGCTGCCGCTGCCCATCCATCGAACCGCCCCCGCCTCATCGATGGCCTACAGACCACCGCATGCATCTACCGCCTTCCTCACATCCCGTTGGGAATTTCCTCACGTTCGCGCCCGCCATCGCACACGATCGTGCGCCCCAGCGGAGTGCATGTGTACATACGAGCACCTACAATCGCTTCGCCTTTGTAGATCTGCCCTGGAACGACGACCACGTGTTGTACCGTGCTTCCCTACCACCCCACCCCGCTCCGATTGCCACCATCGCTCGAAATCCGCTCGCTCAGGAGCTGCAGGCCGTACTCGGCATGGTTATCATCGCATTCGCGTCCGTCCTGCCGCGCACACCGCGCGAGGGCGGAGCGCATGCGTGGATGGCGACCAATCGAGTCCAGCCTGCGTCATTCCGCGCTGCGTCCGCTCCATTCCCTAGACCGCTGCGCTGCGCGCGTTGTCCAGCACTGCGCCTTGCATCCCGCCAGTTCGCTCATGCACATACTACAGTTCATCACTGCTCACTCCTTCCGTAGGTATACAGGCGTCCGATGCGCTCTTACCCTGCGCGGACGACTTCTACCACTGTCTCGCTTCTATGTACCCATCTCCCTCGCCCATCGTGCATCACCGCAACTTGTGCGCCCTTATATTCACCCGCGTACCCGCTCGGCAGGCGCGGACGGGACACAGCGTGCGGGGCGCATGCGTGCGCGCGTGTCTACCTAGCGGCCGCGTGCTAACACCCCGCTACGGCGCATTTCGAAGAAGCCCGTGCCTGCGAGCGGCGTGCGCCAGGGCTCATGCGCAGCCAGCTCACGCACCCCAGACTCCAAGGACATCGCATCCACATTCTCTCCACCCCTCGCGCGGCAGCCTTCTCTCCCTTCTGACATCACCGAACGGGCTCTAGGATCGCCCTCGGCGCTTTCCCATTGCATCTACGCGAATGCACCCCATTGTCTGAAAAATGAGAAATATCCTGTCCACATGCGCCGGCCTGCGCCTTGTTCGAAGGACACTGTATCCACCGTATCTAACTTTCGGTTTGCCCACTCACAGACAGAGACCAACACTGATACATATAATTTAAAATAGCGTGAAACCCTTACCCCGTCCAACAGTACATCTTTATGACATTGGAGTAGTGCTACACAACACAGAACAGTACAGTAGCGAGCAAAGAATAAGAGATGACGGAGAGGAAACAACGATAGTACGATAGTAAGCAGGGATAATAAGACAGCGAAGGCGGAGCGGGAGAGAGGAATAAACTGCTAAAGATAGATAATCCGAGCAGACGATCATTACTACAGTGGTGGCCGTACATCTACGTAAAACATGACAGAAATTAAAACCAAACCAAACCAGACAAAACGCAAGGGAGCTTACCTGTTCGCATCACTGGATCTTGGGGTACCATCTCGGAGACTCCACAACGCCATAGGGCAGTAATGTTTCTCTGAGTTTCTTGACGCTTTCCAAGGACGGCATGTTTCCGGGAGTACCAATGGCAAGGAACCAGCAAGATACGGTGGAAGTCTGCACAGAACCAGGGTGACACTTGCCCCCATCCTCCATCCTGTCGCACAGCCCTATCAAGTGAGCTACAAGTGTGGCCCGGTAGTAATCTTTTGCTTTCTCTTTGAGCTCCGGGTCGAACGTGTCAATATGCAAATCGTGACGAAAACGATATTCGAACCATTCTTCAGGGAGCGGAAATCCGTACACAAGCTTCTTCTTATTCAAGCGTCGACGAGTTTCCATGTCATCAGGCGCGCGGAGTCCCACGTGTGGAGGAGGTGGTAGAGATTTGTCGTCAATTAGCACTATAGTCATTGCAAGAGTCCAGTTAAAGTATTTGTGCAGGAATTTTCAATGGAGCGTATGCGAGTTGAGTGGAGGGTTGAAATCTGCAAGCGTCAGAAATCTGCTCAATTATGCGATTTCGAACCGCATCACGTGGCCTTTAAGTAATGCAAATTTCTCACGCTTAGTTTGGGTATCAACGAGCGTGACAGCGTGTGGCCGCTGTCCACCTCCTCACTGATCAGCGCGATCCTACCCCGACACCCTCTTACAGACAACCACAAGTTCTGTTGTTGGAATCATTGCTCGATTACCCAAGTAGGTAGTCGAACATTCCACCAATGACGAGCGCCTTCGAGGCGCGTCTATTACATTCTTACATTTATATTTACATATGTTTCATATCCATGAATGACTCACACTCTCGTTTATGGTATTTCATAGAATATTGTAGATACGTCTAGCTACTCTAGCTACATGTATATAAGGACTAGATACAAGCTGAATACTCATTAGTTTTTCTCTCTACTACACCACTGCGCTACAGTCTCAATATCTGTATTCTGCATAAACATCTCGCTGCTCATCCCCGCGCAGTGGTGCAGGTGAGCACCTGTCCGTTCCTCCGATCATGCTCAAATCATCGCTATCTAGACAATCGGATCTTTCACCAGCCGCTGCGTCCACCTGCATCACGTCCACTGCGCTGCATCGTGTATGTCCCCGTTCTATCGCGCGTCTCGGCGCATAAATATGCGGCGGCGGCCTGCCCGCGTCGCATCATCTCGCCCCTACCCTAACCCATTCGGCACCCACAGTGCAGCACAGCTCGAACACCGCAGGCTCACGGCGCTCCACATCGCATCCGCATCCGCCACGCCCACCCGCGCCGGACGAGGCGTATGCGCTAAACTTGTAATGCGCCAAACTTGTAATGCGCCGCGCCTGCGGCGTTTTTCCTTCGAGCGCTGCGTCGCTGGTTAACTGCACCGCATATGACGTTCCGCACCTGATAACACCGACTCGTCGCTGAGTAGTTTACAGTCCCTTCGCTCGCCGTCGCCTGCACGCTGCGCACCCTGAGCCACTAGATGTATGTGGTTCCTGTCCGTATGGATCAATGCCGATATCAAGAGAGTGATTGCGCGCGCCGTCCCTCATTTTCATCTTCCGGATCGAACGCCGACTTCGCGGGTGCAGAACGCGATGTCACATTAGCGGGGAAGGCCACCCTCTGTCCGCTGCTCGCATAAATATATGCACGCGCACAACCGCCCTGCTGTACATTTCGTAAAAATCGTGTCTCCGCGCATTCGCTGCGCTTCATGATCATGGATCAACCGCACCTATGCAAATCACTGGCCTTGTTGATGAGGATTCACGCGCGTCCCAGCACTCTTTATCTGAAAGGAACCTGCTCGATGAAACTGCGCTATTTATCTTCTGCCGGCTCGAACGGGCCTTCGTGTCCGTACTTGCAAATGAACTGGAGCAAGTCAAGCAACGCGTCTTCTTTCGCCCAGTTGGAGTCTTCGGACGGCGGTGGGCCACGGCTCGCTCTCCGGAATTTGACAGAGTCGTTGATGATCTGGAGATTTTAGTAAGTCAGATACATTCAATGATCCGGCTATGCTTTACTCACCCATTCGACTTTGTGCTGCCCGACCTGCATGTTAAATAGCGCCATCTCAGCACCTCTCGTCAATCTACGGTCTGAAAATCGCCTCGCTCACAAGCCAAATATAGCCGGACCGGATCACCTTTGCCTGCATCTTGCCGGCGTCCATCAGCACATGTCCACCAACGTACGTATCTAGAACATCTTCAATATGTTCCAAGTACCAGGTATAGCAAGATTGATTGCGCCATTCGTATGGGCGGCTGTTCATCAAGTGGCTTTCAATTGTGGCCCCGACATGGACGCAACAAGTAGAAAGATCAATCACTATGCAGATAGATAATATACTGATGATAAGCCAAATCGCTCCACTCTTCTTTCTACTCACGCCGTCAACATGGCCTCTGCTGAATCTAACTCTCCAAACATTCCCCCAACTTCCCAGCCGTCCAATATGAAATCTGCACCACCTATGTATGTTGAGGAGGCCTCAGGTTCTATGCCTGTCCGTAAGCGCCCAAGCACGCTTCGACGAGTACTGCACGGTCTCCTGTTCATATTGGTGTTGGCTCTGCTGGCAAAATGGATAAAGTCTGCTTCAATATACTCCTGGATTAAGGAATACAGAAGGGAATTCGTAAGCATGATCAACAGCTCTTTAATACGGGAGCGAGCTTACCCTAGCTGATTACAGGATGTTCACGACAATCGTTGGCACTATGACGTCCCTTCCGACATAGTCATGGGTGACTGCATTCAGGGAAGTGAATGGACCAAAGGCGGATACCGCGGGATAAAATCCTACGACTTTTCCGGGACCTCATTTGATCTCTCTCTCTCCTCTGACAACTTATTCGTGCTTTCGCGAGGATGGCTGTCGGGTGGTGTGCTCGTACTTGTCACTTCGCGGGACCAGGCAAAAGATACAGTCACCGTAAATGTCACAGCAAATTATCACCAAGAATACGTCAGAAGTTTGGCGAAAGCATGTCTAGTCTCCCGCGCTGGAAACCAACAAGGTGTCGGTATATTCGTACGTCGGAGATGTACGTAAATGGTGCAGAATTGAAGAACTAAATGTCAAATTATGTAGACACCGACGTGGGAGAGTGGCAGGCGCCCTCAAAAACGTGAAGATATAATGCACATCTCCACTACAGTCACATTCCCTGAATCCTTAGATGAATCCTCTGCGGTCGTCATAAAGGGCTTAGAAACCGATGTTCCTGACACTCATTTCATTTTCACGCGCGCCCTGTGGTCTAAGATCACTTTCAAGTCCATCTCTTTGACAGGCTCGAAGGCTTATATCTATGTGCAGGCAAGTAGACTCACACAACTTCTTTTCTCGACACTTAATTAATATATTTCTTCATTGGCAGAAGAAAAAACAATGATGTTGGATATTTAGGAAACTTGTGGGCAAAGAAGCCGGACTTGAACTAGACAAATTGTATTTCAACGCTTGAACACGGCTCCAAGTCAAATTCCGGCTATTTAGAGAATATATAACAGCGAAACTTCAGTAAAATATACAGCGTGCTTCCTGTACATGTTATGTCCTTCCATAGCGGAAAGCGTTCCCGTTGAAGTCGCTCCAACTGCAAGCTAAAAATAGCCGGACCAGGTTTGTCAATTGCAATCGATTTCACCTCGTCCCACGCTCGGTATACCACCACGCCTTCAATGAGTCCACGTCCACCTCCAGCATCTTCTACCCGCCCATGTCGACCAAGGCTGCGCCAGTGCTTCCAAAATCTGGTCTGATACCACCCTCTTCTCTCTAGATCTCCCGTCAGCGATGCATCGAAAGCCCATGATTGGACTTACCGGGCTGGGTCGATCGGCGGCCATCTATTATCCGTGCGTCCCATCCGATAACTGACACTGCGCGTTTATCTCTTTGTATGTGCGATCCTCGACGTTTGGTATACGATCTTCTAGATTACAACGCCGTTCAAGGCGGATGCTGATGTCCGTCCGGGCAGTGCGACGTCCTTGTATACTCTCCCAGATGGACATTGTCCAACCGTCGCACTGGCGGCGTTGTGTGACGGTCGACGTTACAACACCATCACGTACAAGGCCAATCTCTACCAGGCTAATGCTCGCCCTGCGACCATCGTTGTCGGCCATGCACACCAACCACCACTTTCGCACTTGTTCTCCGCCGGGGAGTGCATGCTCCAGTTGCAGAAGTACATACGCAAGCCTCCACCATCCTTCTTTGCCATGCCGTCATGCCATCGCCTGAGCCCACTTAGCGAGGCACCGCGCACCATGCGCTCTTGCATGCCCGCGGGCGTGCGCCGCGTTAGTGAAAAATCAAGATGTTCTGTCCACGCGCGGCTGCGCGAGTCGACGCCCCGCCTCCCTCCGCTGAGTATACATCCCTCATTATCTGGTACCATTTTATTTCCATCGAGCGTGCGCCGTGGATCTGGAGCGGACAGATGTGATATCTCGCGGTGCGCCTGCGTGCCTCCTGGACGCTTGCTCGCGCCCCGCGGGGTAGCCCAGTTGAGCGCATTTCGTCCGCTCCTCCGTACGGCGCACGCCGAGCCTCGCGCGCACATATCCATCGTATCATTGTAAAGCATGCAGTGAGCGAGCGCGTTGTGCGGAGCGCTGCAACTCTGTCAGGCCGTTATGCAAGCGTTATGAGTTGCAACCACACAAGGAGTTTGGAGTCATACGACATATTTACAGCATGTCTTTCCGTACAGTCAATGTCACTCAAACCATACATTATCCGGAGAACACAAACTCTCGAGAATTACAACAAAACGAGTCAATATATATCGACGCAAATTTATCCCGAAGCGTTTCGTAGTTACGTATGTACGACAGATTCCCCTTGATATTTATATTCTTATCGTGTACTCTGGGCTCTTAACATCGATCTTACTCCTTGAAATAGCTTTCTCGCCGCTCAGCCGTCTCGGCGTCTGAGATCAAGGTGCTGTTGTACGCTAAATAAGTGCTCGGCCCGGGTCTCCGTCCAGTCGGCTTGCGCCCCGTGCCTGTGCTTCGCTGTTAAATACAGTCTCCCATCCACACTCTCCCACCGACGCTCGCGCCCACGCATCGCCAGTCAGCCCTTTAAATGATCCTTTTCTCTTGCACATCGCCGCCGCAGCCCTCCCCAAGTCCCCGGCCGCGAGCATCTGCCATCTGCGAGTGCACGTTAATAGGAGGATTCCCCCCCCCCCCCCCCAGATGGTCTGGGCCTGCGGTGCCCGCCCTGCGAGCGTCTCACCCTCCGCTTCCCTTGATGCCCATCGTGTAGAAGTAAGTGCACCGAATAACAACACCACACTCTGCCCATCGCCGATCTTTCCTTGGTTGCTGTGCTCGCTCATCCGCCTAGGCGTGGGCGAAGCTCAAGGTGAGCACCCGCTTCCAGCGCATGCATATGAACTGCATCGCCGTATCTCACTGCCATCGTCGTAGATTCGACGCTTCAATCCCGCCGGAACCCCCCGCTCGCCCGCTTCTTCTATCCACCGCCCATACTTCCACCCTTCCATTCTCCACGCCCACACCCAGTTTCTCAAATCCGCCCTGCATTCGGCAAAAAATCGTGCTCTACCCCGCATCCACATCTGCTATTGCACTCTTGCAACCGCCGCGGCGGAACACCGCACACTCCCTGGCGCATTCTTCGCCGGTGAAAATCCTGCCCGCGCTGGGCGCCATCCTATCCCCCTCCTAGCCAGTTCGCGTACATGTGTTGCTCCTCATCGAAACCGCATCCACCTGCACACTCACACGGCGCGGGTCCCCCACGTGGCTCCCAAGCCGTGTCAGCCTTCGCTGTTGCTGTTCTATCCTAGCACGCCGCGCCTGCACTCCCATCACCTTCCCATTCTCTCTCGCGCCAGCTGGAACCTCTCCCTCCGTCGCTCTCCTTATATTACCAGAGGCGTACGGCCTCCAAGCTGCGCATCCGGGACAATTTTCCCGTCACCCAATGAGCCGGCGCGCTGCTCCTGACTCCCTCCTCCACTGATATCCTCACCGAGGCCCAGCACGCTTAAAATCTCTTCGCCTTTCGCTGCTTGGACGGGGTGTGGTCCTGACGCCGCGGGTTATAGTGTCCGGCGTGCCCTCGCACCCGTGCGCGCTCAATCCGCTACTTTTATCATCGCTCTCTTGCCCCGTGCATGCGCAATCAGTGCCGGTTCCAGCTGCACACGCACACTCACCGTTCTCATCTGATCTTCCAGCCTGTGCGCATGCGCCTCTACCCGCCGCTTGCGTGCGTTCTTTCACGCATACGCGCACCCCGCTGGTACCATGAGAGCGCTGAATGTCCGTGTATTTGCGCATGCTGCGCCACATGGACCTTCCCGTGTTAATTATTACTGCATGGCGTGCTATATACATCTCGCATGGCATATACGGCGCTTCTGCGCTGTCGCGGTGCCGCCCCTGCCAACCCGTGGACGCGCATATGCCGCACCACGCCCAGTGTCTGTCCCTCTCTCTCTCTTCCACTGGACGCGACTAGACACTTACAACGCCGGCTCATCGTGTCGCATTTAGCAAGGAACTGAAGCAGATCAAGCAATGCGTCTTCTTTGACCCAGCCATGGTCCTCCGCGGGCGGTGAGCCACGAGTCTCTCTCCGGAATTTGACTGAGTCGTTGATGGCCTGGAAGAGGAGTCCGTCGAGTGGTTCAATGGAAGTTTTGGCGGAATACACTTCAGAAGGACCGTATTTTTCGTTCAAGAGGTGTGAGGTAAGGATGCGAGAGTAGACTAAGAAAGGATTCTGGATGCTTGGAAATTTGTGGGCAACTTGTGGGAAACAGTCGTTGTCTGCTGAAACAGATGTGCACAGCCTTTGCGCTTACCTCTCGCACACCTTTTAAAGACACTGATCGAGGTGCTGAAATACAGAGAACACTCCATATGGACTGCCTTTAATGTTAAAATCTGATTACAAGCGTACAACATGCTATGTTCTTCCATGTGAAAGACGTGATTCATGGTCTACCCGCTAAATCAACCCCGCCTACAAGTTACAACTTCGAGCTAAAAATAGCCGGGCCGCTTTGCCTGCGTCTTCCTTCGAACTGCGCAGATCGAGTACCAGATACTTATAGCATGCTCGAAATGTATTGATATGAATCGAGCAAATTGATTGCATCGTGGCTGTTAGTGGCGCTTCATCAACTGGCCTTTAGTCAAGGCCCCGACGAGGCCGCAACAAGTACAGATATCGATCAGTATTGAGATGGATAATATACCCCATGATAAGGCAAAGCAAACCCTCTTTTGTCTGCTCACGCCGTCAACATGGCCTCTTCTGAGTCCAACTCTATGAACATCCTCCCGACTTCCCAGCCGTTCAATGTGAAGCCTGCACCACGTACGTATGTTGACGGGGCCGCAATCTCTGTGCCTGTCCGTAAGCGCCCAAGCACGCTTCGACGAGTACTGCACGGTCTCTTCTTCATCTTGGTGCTTGTTCTGCTGGTCAAATGGATAAAATCTACTTCATTATTTTCCTGGATTAAGGGACACCTAAGAAGGGAATTTGTAAGCTTGATCAACAACTATATTACACGAGTGAGCTGACCAAGAATAATTGCAGGATATTCACGACGATCATTGGCACTATGACGTCCCTTCCGACACAGTCCTGGATGGCTGCGTTCAGGGAAGTGAATGGACCAAAGACAGATACCGCGGGACGAAATCCTACGACCTTGCCAGGACCTCATTTGATCTCCCTCTCTCCGCTGACAACTTATTCATGCTTTCTCGGGGATGGCTGTCGGGCGGTAGCGTTTCGCTTGTCACTTCGCCGGAACAGGCCAAAGATACAGTCACTGTGAATGTTGTAGCCAGCTATCGCCAAGAATACGTCAGGAGTCTGGCGAAAGCATGTCTGGTCTCCCGCGCTGGCAACCAACAAGGCGTTGGTATATTCGTGAGTCAGAAACGTTCGTCGGTGGTGGAGAGCTAAAGCACTAAATGCAAATTGTTGTAGACACCGACATGGGAGAGCGGCAGGCGCCCTGAAAATCGTCAATACACAATGGTCATCTTCATTACAGTCATATTCCCTGAATCCTCTGATGGATCATCTGCGGTCGCGATAAAGAGCTTCGAAACTGATGTTCCCGACACCGGTCATCTTGTCGCGCACTTCCTGGGGTCTAAGATCACTTTCGACTCTATCTCTTTGACAGGCTCGAATTCTGGAATCTATGTGAAGGCAAGTAGACTTACACAACTGATTTTCTCAGCACTTCATTAATACATTTATTTAGGCATTATCCGCTACCAAAGGATCACTACACACGAGTAATGGCGCGATCACCGGTTCTTTCAACACAACGACATCCCTCTCTCTTGAGACCAGCAACGCTGCCATTGAGATAGACGTGGGCCTGCTCAGCGACTCCACTGAGCCCAATTTAGACGCACGAACCAGTGACGGGTGCGTAAGCTCACCTTTGGAATTCGTATATACCGCTGATCTCAGAATTATTACACACCAGAAAAATTAACGCGAGGTTACGTCTTACTTCCTCAGCTGGCGAAGGTGGTAATTTCAGTGTATCTACAATCACCAGCAATAGCCCAGTGTTTGCCATAGTCGCCGATGCACCCGTAGATTCTGCGCTGTCCTTCGAAGCTACAACCTCTAACGGAGACGCGCATGTGTACTTGCACCCGACATACGAGGGCGCCTTCGATGTCGAAACGTCCTCCCGGTTCAACGCTGATCTCAATTTCCTTCCTGCGGCCGACCCTAGTGGTAAACAAAGGGGTCGTGCGTCGTGGGTGCAGGTACAGAAGAAAAGTCATCTCTTGGGTTCTACCTCGTGGTCTGACAAGGGTAGTTCCGGAACCGTCAACGTTCACACTTCTAATGCGGCTGCAGTGCTTGATATTGTCGGTAGCTGAAGTATGTCTCGTCCGTACTGAATCCACTTCTTCTTATGTCCATATTTTTATGATGTGCGTACTACGAATTCTGCTTTACGTGTGGTTGGTTTGAAACTGTCCAGGATTTCTAAATACACGCTTATTTAGTTGTTAAGAACAGAAACTAAATGTAGCCTAGAAAATCTGAAGTGTCCAAATATATAGCTCCTCCCAGCGCCTTTCACAAAGTACCACGTTAGTGGGCTGCACGGGCCAAAAATACCCGGACCGGCCGTCCGCCCAATCGGCTCGCGCTCCGAGTGCTTCGCTGTCGACGACCACTATGTGCAACCACTCTCCCAACGCCGTTCGCCGCCAGCACCAACGCAATGCAGAGCTACCGACAACTGTACACCTACCCATCTCATAGGGCTCATCACGATAACAGGCGCGGCACGTGCAGGTACGCTTCCCGCTCCCCGAAAATTGCGCTCGACTCGATGACCAGGCCTATTCTGCCGTAAGCACGAGTACCCCTGTCACAGTCTTTCACTCCTGCCGCCCTCCGCTGGCTACGATACGCTTCACACAAGAATGCACGCTGATTAAAACCACTATCTATCTTCAACTGCGATCGCCGCACATCCGACGCCTCATTCCCGCTGCCACCACATAGCCCGATTCTCATGACCACATACATCCACGATATCGGCCTACACCCCGCTTCCCAATCCAGCGCTGCAAGCCGCGACAATTTCGCTTACCTCTCATACATGCCCGCTGTCACGCATGCTCGTGCGCTGTAGCGTAGTGCATGTATAATCGCAAACAAGTTCTCGGCCTACTTCGATCTGCCTGAACGCTTCAAGCGCGGATTATCGGTGTGTTGTAACCAATCGTACCGTTCGCTCCCCAGCGCCTTAAACCCAAATATTTACCACCATCCAGCTCGCCAAGGTCGGGCGTCACAGGCTACGGCTATGCACCCATCTGTGCACGACGGAGCGCATGTACGGTGGCTATTGCTCCGGCCTGTGTCGTTCTGTACCGGCGCTGCGCGTTCTATTTCTTTCCAAGCAGCCGCTGAACGCATATTTGGGCTGTCGCACCGTCTACTGCCGCCTGGACGGATACTTGATATAGCTCCCACGGAGCGCAGCGTCCCGCACCTTCCCCTTCGCCCAGTGCACCCCTCAATCACTTTATTGCTTGCTCTAGACCATGCGCTTGGACCGTGTGCTGCCCGCGCGGATGGGCCGACGTCATATCAGCGGGGTGCGCGCAGAGGCAGCACCCCGCTGATACCCGAATTGTATCGTCCCTCCGCGCGCTGCGTTTCACGGAGACAGCGTGCGCATCACGCTGCCTTCCTCGTGCATATACCGTATCCGACATCGCGCTTCGCCTGGACCGTACATCCCGCCAATCCACGCACCTGCGCCTGTGCCGCGCGTTCTCGCTTGTCAATCGCTCGCGCCTGCAGCCGATCCACAGCATGCACCCCGTGTGCGCACTGCGTGCACGCGGGACGGGCTATCGCGGGGCGTCTGCGTGTAGGCCTTTAGCCCACCTGCGCTCACCCCGCTTCATATCCTCCCGCTCCTGCGTTTCGCTCAAAGCGCACTGGGGTAGACTATGGCTGACGCCAAAACATGGGCCTCCCTTGATCGCACCTTCCGTCCAGAGCCTCTTCACGTCGCACCCTCCACCCACATCCGTTTTCGTTTTCTGGGCCGTTCGCTGCCTCGCGTGCGATCTCTCAGTTTACAACGCCGTCGTCAGATGAGGGTGTCCGTCCAGGGAGTGCGACGTCCAGATATTACGTACTTTCTCTCCTGGATGAACATGATCCAGATAATCTGTATGACGGCATTTGCGGACCCGACGAAATTTGGAATGGACCCGCAATGAAGCCTCACATACTATCATCGACCCACACATCGGACAGCCCTACCTTTCGGACACAATGAATATCTCACCCATTTCTTACTCCCTCACTCCAATTCTTTTTGGTACGTGMTCTATAGAGTCCTAGTATCATAYTCCAGGTGTTTTTACTACAGTAGCTAGCCTAGAAAAAAAGCTGAAAATTGGCCTCTTTGTCACGTTTGCCGAGCTGCGCCGTGTCGGAGATTGATTAAACACAGCCACATTGATGCCATTCACACGCCCGGGACGCGTCTACTTTGCGTCTACTCAACGTCTGCTCAACATCCTCCGAGTCCGAGTCCCTAACTATCATCTACACCAAGCACAAGCACCTCTAATATAAGGTCCACATGCTGTTCATACTCATGTTGAATACTATACTCACTTTCTTACTATGTAACTTCCATAAATTCTACCAAGTAATTAAATCAAAAATAAATATACATTGTATCTGTTCCAGTTGTATACATACTGGCTCTCTTAAATACCCATTCTTGAACCTTAGTATACATTGTGTCTATATGAGCTGATAGGTACGCTAATGCGCTCTCGCGCTCAACTCCAGCCCAGCTTCTTGCGGCTCGCATGACGTCGGAGCTCGAAATATTCCATTTAAGGAGTGTGACTGATGTGTGACTGTCCGAAAGGTAGGGCTGTCCGATGTGTGGGTCGATGATAGTAATGGTATGGGCAGAATTGTAAGCTCGCGTGATGAGTAGCGTAAATATAGGATAAATGGAATATACAGACTGCCTCTCGTCCTGCCTTCACCCCGGCAACCCGACGTTTTTAGGTCACCTCGATACCTCTTCAAAATTTCGGTTACGTGATTTCAGTCCACCTGAAACTATCAATTGTTTTAAGAATGCCTATCAACATAAACTCGGTGGGGTGCTTACATGTAAAGCGGCATCTCGGCTAGCATGCGGGCCGTCCGGCCAAAAATTCCCCGACCGGCCTAGTCGGCTCGCGCTCCGAGTGCTGCTTTGACTCGACTTCCATCATCCTGCGTCGTCCACAGCTGGCATCTTCCACCCATCCCATTTCAGCTCGTCTTTCAGCCACCGACATCTACAGCGCATCGCGCACATCGCGATAGCAATACCCACGGGCCCAGCGCGTCATCTGCAGGTAGGCACAGGCGCCGCTGCTGTACTCGGCAGATGACAATCGATTCAACAGATGTTCCTGCGATGAGGTGGCTATGAGCACCCACCACCCTCCCCGTCCTATCGGATCTGACGATCTGACGCCAGATTCCCGCCGCCAACAAGTACAAGCCCTAGTTCATGTTCTGCCCATCTATCGGCCGTAACCCCGCCCATCCACCGCCCTCCTCGCCGATCCCGGCCCACGCAGGCCGTGGAAATTATGCTGCACCACTCATTCACACCCGCCGTCGCGCACGCTCGTGGCGCGAGGCGGAGTGAATGTTGGACGGGACTGAAAATAACCTCGGCCTGCGTCGATCTGAATCGGCGCGCCAAGCGCGTATTGTATCAATTCATCGACCGCAGCCCTGTCCCCCGCCGCGCACCACCCGCTGCTCCCGCTTTTCCATCTTCTACAGCTCGCCCCGGTCAGCCGGCGCAGGCCGCGTACATTTTCCCCTACATACCATGCACACCCGCCGCCGCGCCCGCGCCTACCCGTGCGCGTGTGACGGAATGCATGTGTAGACGTCACGAATTACCGGCCTGCGTCGTTATGTCCTGGAGCTGTGCGTGGTCTTTACACTCACCGTTCTCTGGGCTCATATATGTATCACAGGGATGTCCACACCGCTCCATTTTTACCGCCCCGTCGCCTAACATGTGTCGCCCGCGCTCCCGTGTCGGCTGCTGCGCCTGGACGGACAATGGATGTAGCTCCCGCGGAGCGCCGTGCCCGGTGCACCTCGCACACGGGCTCGCGCACGCCGCTGCAGAGTAAAACCTGTACCCGTCTATGCGCAACCTGCGCCTCTGCCGGTCGCTCCTTCGCCTCCACCAGACAGTGCGCTGGACCATGCGCTGCCCGTGCGGATGGGGCCCACGTCATATAAGCGGGTGCTGCCTCCTGCGCTTACCCCGCTGATAACTCAATATGGCGTCGCTTCTCCGCGCGCTGCGTTTCATGGAGACAGCGTGCGCATCGTGTCTTCCTCATACATGTGATTTATCCGGCACAGTATCCACCTCCGTGTGCGCACTGCGCGCCCGCGGACGTGTTACGACCACGAATTTGCGGGGCGTCTTCGCGTGGGCCTTCAGCCCACCTGCGCACGTCCCGCTTTCCAGGAATCGTCCGCGTCCGCGTTATGCGCAAAACGCACGGGTGTAGGCAATGTCAGAGCGCTGACACGGGCCCTCCGCTGATCGCGCTTTCCGTCCAGAACCTCTCTATGCCACAACCCCCTCCCACGTCCGCCTTCTGGGCCTCTCGTGCGTCCCCGCGTGTCATCTCCCAGATTACAGCGCCGTCGCCAGATGATGATGTACGTCCAGGGAGTGCGACGCCCACATGTTACGCGCTTCTCTCCTGGATGAACATAGTTCGTACTTTGGATGCACGGCGTTGTTTGGCGGTTGATGTGCCTGCGGCAGAGCCTGGTTGTCCTAGCACATGCATTCGCCCAGATTCTCTGGGAGCGCAAGCGGCTATAACAATGTCTTGCGTGCTCCGAATTCGAGTCGTCAGCGCGCCGCGGATCTGGCGCGGACGGGACGCTGTTCTGCGGTGCGCCTGAGCGCGCGCGTACGTAGCTGCCGCTGTCCTGTGCTCCGCTTAGAATGGGTATGTCATGTACGTGCCAACATTCAGTGCGCCGGGTCGCGTGCGTACCGTCGACTTACACTCACAGGAGGGGAGTGGAGTCTAACGCCCAGTCTCGGTCTGGCGGTGGGAGTCCCAGCGCAAAAACCGAAGGGTGGACAAAGGCCGGCAGTCACCGCTGCGGACCGACGTGCTAAAAATACCCGGCCTGTTCGGCTTGTGCCGGGTGCCACTACTCTGCCAGCGACATCCACAAGCAGCATCTCCTGCCCATCCTTACCGAAGCAGCACTGACTTCAGTTCACTGGTCGCCGCCGACAGTTGTGCACCTACCCCTCCCAAAATCCACCCCTAAGCCACAGGCCTGTCTGTCACACCACATCGCGCACATCGCAACAGCTGCACCCCGCAAGCCAATCGCGAGATCGCGTTCCTGCAGGTTCGCGCAGGGCGTGGACATCGCCCCGCATCGTGCCCTGCATATATGTGACTCTTTCACTTGGCCTGCGGTGCTGTCGCCGCGCGGAGTGAGCTTCCTCTCTTTCGCTGTCCGATCCGCCCCGCGAAGCGATGCACCACCTAAAACACCAATCTGTGCGTAATCGCAGGTTTATAATGGTCGCTTTTCAAGTCAACCGACCCAGTATCTATCCCCCCTGCACAATGTACGGCGCCGATTTGCACCATCGTGTTGCAATGCCCACTGCGCTTGCCGCCCCGACCGTGCGCCATCCTATTGTCTGCCGCAGTCTGGACGGGGTCCTGATTTCTCCCGCGAGGTGTCGCATCCAGTGCACCCTCACACGTATGCACGCGCATACCGCTCAATCGGCAAATCTCCTCCTTGTCCATGCGCACTGGCACCCACAATTACATTCACCTCCATCGGAAATATTCCATCGGATACACCCTCCCCACTATTCGTTTTCTTGTCTTGGGCCACGCGACGTCTGCGCGGACGGATGGAGGTGACACCATATCAGCGGGGCACGTCGCTTTCTGCCTACGGAGATGGCAGACGCGCGCTCTGCTGATGACGCCACTCTCCCATCACTCCTCGCACTGTGTTTAGCCCATCCACGACGCGCCTTCTCTGCTCGGATCCCTGCCCAGCAACGCACCCTCCACTTGGCCTTTCTTCATTATTTCGCAAAGGCTGCCCCATCGCCTGCAACCCCATCGCCGTTGCCTCTTGGACGGAGTTGCTGTTCTATGCCGCGAGGCGCAGAGTTCAGCGTGCTTTGCACGCGAGCACGACTACTCCGTTTATCTGGAACAATAATATCTTCGTCCAGGTGGGCATCGGCGTGGTTTTTTTTTACGTTTAACGCGGATGAGCCTGTCTTTGGGCTCTGCGGCTTGGTGAAAGCGGCCAGGCCGCGATATTATTGTATTAGGTTAGTGATCTGTTTTCGTATAATTAACTGCCTCGCCGTGGTCTCTATACAGCAAATGATTAGGAGGCTCCTCACCAGGCGATGTTTGATTAATCTTGACAAGCATACCAGGAGCGAGTGACAGATCTGGATTTCACTTAGTATGTCCTTCGAACCATTCGTATTTTTATCGTTCAGGCTTAACTGCAGCGCCAGTATAGTACCTGCAGTAAAGGAAGACTGGCCATGGGTTCGAATCTAGATACTTATAGCAAGGTGCTACGTGCAAAGCTCTCACTGATAATATCCGGGCCGGCATTCCCTCCAATCGGCTCGCGCCGCGAGTCTGCAATTCTGCATCGATGATCGATTGCGCCTCGCTGTCGTCGTCCCACGTCCACTATATCGCTGTCCTCGTAGCACGTCCACTATAACAGCAAAATTCCTCCACTTCCACTGGCACTCTTACCCCTTTCCCGTGTCACATCGCATCGCGCACATCGCGACAGTAGCTCTCCGCGAGCCTATCTCGGCATGGAAGTCCTGCAGGTGCGCGCTAGGCGGCATCGCCCTACCCGCGCCCTGCAGATATTCAGTTATGCTCCGAATAGTATTGCCTGCGGATCCCTCGCTGCGAGCTCCCTTGTCTTTCACTCACCCCCTATCCGCTGCTCCCATCCGCCCCGGCGCACCGATCCCCCGCCTGCAAACGCCGATCTCTGTCCCATCGCCACTCTTCTACAGGTCGCTCTCTCCATCGACCCGCGCCGCGTCCACCGTCGCTGCACGATATTTCTACCTAGGTGCATCAGCGCAGCATAATCGGCGTCCATCCGCCACCCATCGCCCGCCGCCCTATCCTGCCTTCCCAGCCCATGCAGGCCACGATTCTATCGCACATCACATGCGCATCTGCCGCCCCGCACACTGATGCGCCGCGGCGGAGCGCCGGCGTATATATCTGCAACTGTGTTGCGGGCCGGCGTCGAACTGCCAGAGGATACCTGACAAGCGGTGTACCGTGCGCTCCGCAGCGCATACATCCGTCGCATAATCAATCCGTCGCATTCGCCCGGAACAGTGCACAGGCTCTGTCGATGGCACGCCGGCCGCTCTCGCTGTACTCTGCATCGCATCCTCAGCCGCCTGCGCGGAACGCCATCATCCCACTCGACGGAGGTCTGCACCCTTCTCGCATCCTGATCGTACATCTGCGCTGACGCCCTCTTTTCTCAGCGCTGTCCGCACGATTCTCTGTCACTATCGCTTATCCCAGAACGCCCCACCGCCGTGCGTCATCCCATCGTCTCCGCCGCCTGGACGGGCCCCGGTCTCGCTCCTGCGGGGTGTAGCGCCCAGCGTGCCCTCGCGCGCAGACGCGCGCATCCCGGTGGAGAATTCGTTTCGGAACCCCGTCCACGCGCGTCGACTGCGCGTTGCTCGCCTCCCTAACCACACACTCGCCTCTGCCGCATACACTCCTTCTTACACCATCGTACCATCGCTTTACTACCATGCACCGCGCGCCGCCGCGCGGACGGATATAACCGTGCATCAGCGGGGCAGGGCGCCTGCGGCCCGCAGTGCGTGTGCGTGGCCTCGCACGCACGCGTGCACCTCGCTGTCCCCCAGTGGTTATATACGTCCGCGCCGCGCGCCGCGTTGCGTTCCATGTATCCAAGCGCTCGCTTCAAGTTATGGCATCACGCACACCGTTCCGTGCGTCGTCGCCGCCGTCGGCGCGGGTGAAGGCAAGCTCCACATCAGCAGGCAGCGAAGCCGCGCCTGCTGATACTCGCGGTCTATCATCATCCGCGCCGACGCCCGCGCTATCCCGCCGCGCGCAGCGTTTCGCGGATCCCCGCGCATGTATCGGCGCCGCATATACCTGCATCGCGTAGGCGGCGCACCGTTTATCTCCCTGCTAGTGCGCGCTTATCTATCTCCTTCTACTATCCCTTTATTTTGCCGGGCACCGCCTGGACGGGCTCGTCATTTCTCCAAAGGGGTGCAGCGCGCAGCGTGCACAGTCACCCCTTTGTCTGGTTCAAATAAAACCTCCGTCCATGCGCGCGACCCCGATTACAAGCCCGCGGCCCTCAGGCGTACACTCCTATAGTTTATTCTCTCGGGTGTTCCGTCAGCCCCTCCCAGCCTACGGGCTAGCATCCATCGCTCCGCAAGCCGAAAGGACGGGAGACCTGTCCGGGTGTTTCAAGAACGCAACTGCCAGTAAGAATGAGCATCACGCGAAAAGCTTCCAGTGCAGCGAGCCTACTTACCTGATCTAATGCTAGTCGGATATCTCAGGTCGCTCTCTAGGAAAGACCCATTGTAGCTTATCTATTTAGATATTGATATCTCCACCAGGATACATCTCCAAGCCACTGCTAATTTATTTTTCCGGTGTCCTTCGGTCCCATTGACCGCAGGCAACCTCCCATATTATAATTATGTTTAGTCTTCCGAGGCGGCGGCACAGTCAGAAACTGATTTTCTAGGCCGCAATCTATAGCCATCGTAAGAACAGGATCATAAAACGTCTCATTCAGGTTTTCCATCGGCGTTGCTTCAATAAAGCCGCAGTGCACGTTCATTGATTATAGAAAACTTGAATGCGAGAAGTACATCCGTTCTACGAGACTCCGCAAGTATGAATGGGCAGATGAGGAACGGCGGGTGCTACGCGCGGGAGCGGACGGCCCATACATTCCGCGTCCTCGTATCCTCGGCTGCGTCAGACTAGCGGTGTACGCTGGAATTTTTGAATAAACGGACAGGAAGAGATCTACACTCTCGCGGCGCACGGGAATAAAGGTGTGTAGTGCTGCCACATAGTAATATATAAGAGGCCGCGGTCAATTCGCACCCGACGTCACACGCCTGGAGCCGGCCGCGCGTGTCTATGGAAGTCCTGTGCTATTCGCGATGTGCGATGTGCGATGTGCGATGTGTAAGATGGGAGTGGAGCGCGAAGCAGAGGACACCTGAAGCAGCCGGACAAGATAAAAGCTAAAAGTGGGGGATAAAAACAAAGATAAGGAGAACAGAGGATGCATACCTGGAGGAAAGCAGATCGACGCACGCCGAAAACTCTCAGAAATGTGGTTTAGCGCCCGGCCTCGCCTCACGAGCGTACATAGCGATGGATACGGACGCGACGTAGATTAGGAGGGGTACAGCCTGTGTGGCCTGTGCTGGGCTGGGAAGTCGGCGACGGAGAAATCCGTGGGCGGTGGATGGGCTAGGATGTGGGTCGCTGATAGGCAGCGAGCAGGAAATTAGGCGTCAGATCGTCGGAGATCGGGATGCGATTCGAATGCGGTACCTTGGGGTGCATATGTGCATCTAAGACGTCGGTCACCGTTGGCGGACGCGGTGTGGATAGACATACAGCGCACAGGGCGCGGCGGGGAGTGGATATTCCGTCGCGGCCAGTAAGCAGCAGGCCGTTTAATTGGGAAAGGAATAACTGCGGAGCGCGCGCTCATGGCATAGCCTGTGCGCGGCGCATCTGCAGCAACGCGCTTCTCTGGATGACCTGCGGAGAGCTGTCGCGATACGTGCGATGGGGAAAGGGATTGTCACATTGAATCGGGTGATGGGCGTGGATGCAGTCGAGTGCGGTAGAACTTCAGAAGGCTCGGGAAGACCGGTGCGTGGACCGGTCCCGCTATTTTTAACGAACGACGGGAGAGGCCGAGAGTATTTATAGCCAGTCATCCTGCCGCAGCGCCAGAAGACCCTGAAGATCATCTAGCGGAATGGGGTGCGCACGCCCTCGTCTTGTGCGAGGGCGTGCTAGACGCTCTAAAACATTCGGCGAGCGAAAGGACTGTACACACTGTCCAGAGACGAGGCGGTGCCGACAGGCGTAGATCGTCGTTGGTGTGGTGCAGTTGAACAGCGACGCAGCGCTGCGGGGCAGAACGCCGCAGGCGCGGCGCATTCCAAGTCCAGGGCATACGCCCCGTCCGGCGCAGGTGGGAGCTGCGGATGTGGATGTGGATGCGATGTGGAGCGCCGTAGCCTGCGGTGTTCGAGCTGTTCTGCACTGCGGGAGGCGAACGACCTCGAAAAGGTGCGGAATGTCGCTTGACGCGGATAGGGCCGGGGAATGTGCATCCGTGGCTCCAAGGACGCATGCGCGTCGCCGAAGGCCAGAAGGTTCGGTAAGGCGTGCACACTGACGAAGAGGTGCGGCGTGCGTGGTCCGTGCTGGCCAGGCGGTGGGTGGCGGATGAGTGGGCGGTGGGCGGTGGAGCTGATGCGCTGATGCTCCGGCGGGGCAGAGGACGAGGACATGGATACACCGTGCAGCTGAGCAGACGCGATATAGGGAGGCGCGTGCAGCGACTCGTAGGAGATCTGATTGATTAGATAGCGATAGTTTGAGCAGGTGCATTGCGACGGCGCATGCCGGATCGGCGAGGCACGCGTGCAGGCGTCCCGCAGGTTCGTGATCATAATCATAGTCCTGTCCGCGCAGAGGCTTGCGGCGGAACATGCTGCAGACTGAATCTTGCCGGAAGGAACTGGAGGTGATTCACTGGAGTACGTAGCACATGGATTGGCGCAATGTAGGGCGCGTTGCTCAAGTACACCCGCAGCGCTCCAGGGAATGACACAGCAGGGAATGAAGCAGGCTGAGATCGATTGGTATTCTGCGCATGCGCCCCGCCCTTGAATAGGTGTACGCGGCAGGGGCGGGTGTGAATGCGATATAAGTGACAGCAGATACAGCCTACGGCGCCCGAGAGGAGAGTTCTGTGGGGATCAGAGCGGGGGGATGGTATACGGCGGCACCGCTGATTTATGGGCCGTGGGGCGCAGCGTATAGCTCACGGTTTTCGTGTCGGCGCAGATCTGTATACGTGCAGTCCACTGGGGCGTACCATCATATGCGATGGAGGGTGTGGACGTGAGGTAGTACACAATAGGCTGGGAAGAAGGAGGGAGATGGATGTGCGTGCGATGCACCGGCCTGTAGGCCATCGATAAGGGCTTGCGGAGCGAGAAGCATGGCCAAGGTGTGGGGGGTGATGGTGACTGCATTGGTGTCCATGTGGGTCCGGTGTAGATGGATAGGCGATATGTGCGGGCCGGGGACCGTGGACGGTGGTGGGAGATTATAAGGGGTAGCACGGGGCACGAGCTAACTGGACAGAGGCCCGGTCCGGCTAGTACAAGCGAGTATGCAGCCGAGGAAAAAAGCAGGCGACCCTCCCTCGTCTTGATTCCAGCCAGCGAGGCACCTACATGAACATAAATCTGGAAAGTGAGGTTCCGGGCCAGGGTCCACAAAGGGTAAAAACTATATACTTACTAATATTGACCGGCGTCGTCGTAATACCGGTCCACTGGAGAGGTTCTCGTACTTGTATAATGTATATATGAACTGCATCATTGTAAGAAAATACATACTACATATGTACCACGGAACAACGACCATATGGTTGGGCTCAAAACCGTGTATAAACCCTCAGCTATCTACTTGGAACTTCTGCTATCGTCTGCTTTTACATGATTCTTTCGCAAAACAGCTCCGTATAACCTTCAGGATTGCAGTCGGCTGTCGGCCTCAATGACAAACAGAAATTTGAAAGCGAAATCCGTCGTGTCGTACTAGCCGTCCTACAATCGCTCATTAAAATCGGTAATATTTCCGAAAATTTCACTATTACGGGGCAATTTATTTATGGTTTACAATCTACTAATATGTTCACATGGAGTCCAGACTACAAACACAGACGAAGAAATTCGAGTCTCTGTCAGAACGAGGGCTTGTTGGTTAATGGAAAGAAGTGTTGGTACCGTCAGCATACAGAATATGCACCGAGCCCAACATCAGCAATATTACATGCAGCCGGTAACACACTGACGTGGACCGTCTGGAATTAATTCGAAATTGAGGTCCGTCGGCAGAATTGGAAGTGTTTTGTCGCACTGACTTGCAATTCTAGCCATTTCGCGAGCCATGAGATTAATTTGCTCGTCTGATTCTGGGGAGGCCAAAAGATATGTGACAGACACGAAAAAACGCTGTTCAAATGCATCTTTGCGCTGAAGATTCTCCTTAGTTGCTATCGGTCTTTTGGATAACCAATCGTACTCCACAGTATCAGACTTGAAGATAGTCATCCATTTCCAGAATGGGCCAGAGCTGGCTAAAGCGATGGTCTCCAAGCTGAGGGGATGGACGAAGAAATATGCAGCCAAATAATACATTAAATCATCGACCGCCCGAGAGATACCAATCTCCGATGGATGTGTCCAGTCTTCGTGAAGTTTATTCATTTCTGCTTCCGGTTTACTCAAGTCCATGTCGACCAACATATTTGTTGACTCTGCCTCAAGGAGTTCGATTTTAGAACGAGAGGGAATTACGGACTTGAATTCTCCGATAAGTACTGCACATCGGTGCACAGTTTTGATCCCTGCTCGCACCCTGCGCTGAGTTTGGAGTCTGAACAACGCTCTTTCAAGTCCTTGAATATCTTCGTGGTCAATGTCGGGACATGTTTCATTAACGTATTCCAGAGTAGGCTCATCTATATAGCCTCCGACAATATGCGCAATGGAGACATCTGGTTTTGAGTCTTGGGCATCGTCGTCAGCCACTGTCGAAGTCTCAAATGAGAAGTCACCTGTAAAATAGAAATTGTCAGCATCATTGAAACTGCTGGCAATGTGATTGAATTGCTCACCGTAATCAGGTTCATCCGGTCCATTACCTTCAGATTCGTCCGGTCCATTACGTTTGTTTAAATTATAGATTTTTACTTGTAACTCATTGGTTACATCGTCAATGATGCTCATCTCTGCGGCTCTAGCTTGCTTTTCAACTACCATGGCTTGCTGGACTCTAATTGATTTTCGGATGTTTTTAGCCGGTACTTGAGTGGGCTCTCGAGCCATTTCTTCCTCTCGTTTGATCTGGTGATCTAGCTCTTGTCTTCGTTCTAGAAGCTGTCTGTGCTTTGTGGCCATTTGCAGCCGGTGCATTTCTTGTCCCGGAATTGAAAGATATGGCTCTGTTGCAACCGACAAACGATGCGAGAATGAGATGGCATCTCCAAGGGTGGCAATCCAGGCTGGTGTGAAGTTAGCTTCCAGGCCACGGGGGTTGAGACTGGGAGAAAATGCAGCACTCAGAGCCTGTTGGATGTTGACTCCAGACCGGAATGTACCAATTTGAGGGGGGAGAGACATGGGAAATTTAGTCGAGGAAATCGGGATGAAGACGGTTGCTACAATATGGCATCTTATATCTTGTCTAAGGTGTGATAATAGAGCAAAGATATACTAATATGGCTTGTTTTCTGACGTCAAAGCTATAGAACAATGGACGCACAAAATTTAGGCATCACAGAAACACGACACAACCCGCGTTGATGTGATTCCACGCCGAGTATTAATAGCCTCGTTCCTGAAGAAGTATGATATTCCAAATGAGCGCCAACGGCTAGTATTATCGCACATGTTGACTGCTGTAGGAGACCAGACACATGGCACATGCGGGCCTAATTATCACCGCTTTTGATGGAAAATAGAATCGGGAGCCACGGAAAGAAACTCGGTCAAGGCCTCGTTACCAGGCGCAACATTGCCACTCAGCCCAAACATATGTATATACCCAAATAAGGTCAAGGTAGTGTTAACTATACCGAGTAGGATATGTCTGCTTGAAAATTATAAACGACACATATATGGCCAATGCATCTGTATGGAGCAATACGAAGGGTAATAGGTCGGAGGATTCACAGGGCAAGTAATGATAACATTGTACGAAGCTTAGCAATGTTTGATGAGGAACATCAACGAGAAATGTAAAAATTTGTTCGAACTCGAACTCGAACTACCTCAGGTATAATATTGCTGTTTCAAGGCAAAATGGTGCTATAGCAGGAGAAAACACAAATGCAAGATTTTCTTAAGAGGTGTATAACCGACACTTGATACCAAAACTGAGCGTGAGAGAATTGCATTCCTTACTGAGAAAAGCCACGTGATGCAGTTCGAAATGGCTATAAATCAGCAGATTTCCGACGCTTGTGAGCTGTCACCTTTCCGCCCGCCACTCAACTCGCATACGCTCCATTGAAAATTCCGGCACAAATACTCTGACTGGACTCTTGCAATGATAGTGCTAATTGACGACAAATCTCTGCCACCTCCTCCATACGTGGGACTTCGCGCACCTGATAACATGGAAGCTCGTCGACGCTTGAATAGGAAGAGCCTCGTGTACGGATTTCCGCTCCCTGACGAATGGTTTGAATATCGTTTTTGTGTTGATTTGGACATTGCCACGTTCGACCCGGAGCTCAAAGAGGAGGCAAAACGTTACTACCGCGCCACAATCGTAGCTCACTTGATAGGGCTGTGCGACAGGATGGAGGGAGGGAAAAAGTGTCACCCTGGTTCTGTGCAGACTTCCACCGTATCTTGCTGGTTCCTTACTATTGGTACTCCCGGATGCATGCCCCCCCTGGAGAGCGTCAAGAAACTCAGAGAAACATTACTACCCTATGGCGTTGTGGAGTCTCCGAGATGGTACCCCAAGATCCAGTGATGCGAACAGGTAAGCTCCCTTGCGATTTGTCTGTTTTGGTTTGCTTTTAATTAATGTTATGTTTTACGTAGATGTGCGGCCACCACTGGAGTAATGGTCGTCCGCTCGGATTATCTATCTTTAGCCATCTATCCCTTCGCTGTCTGATTATCCCTGCTTACTGTCGTATTATCGTTTTTCCCTCTCCGTCATCTCTTATTCTCTGTTCGCTACTGCAATGTTCTGTATTGTGTAGCACTACTCCAATGTTATAAAGATGTACTGCTGGATGGTGTCACGGTATTTTAAATTATATGTATCAGCGTTGCGCGAGCACGCGGCCACTAGGTAGCCACGCGCGCACGCATGCGCCCCGCACGCTGGAGCACGTTCGCGCCTGGTGACGGCGCGTACCAATGAACATACATATGCGACGCGCGATGCGATTCACGGGGAAATATGAGCCAGAGCTGGAGGATGACGCACCTGTACCCGCCCGCGGAGCGGACCTTCGCAGCGCGAAACAGATCGCGCCCAGCGCGGCCGGCTTTGATCATGCCCGGTGCGGGGCGCACGCAGTGGGCGGTGCGGGATACGTATGGGCTGTGTGCAGGCGGTGCACGGAATCCGATGATGCTTTGAATATTCTGGGGTGTGTAGCTGACGGGAACGAGGAGCGCTATGCTGGGACCGGGAGACGGGTGTTCCCGGGGGGGAGGGGGATCGCAGAGCTTTATGGTGACGGCCGTCCGAGTCGGCGGCAGAACTGGCGCAACCTCGGCGGCCATGGGCGGGCTGAGGATGCGGACAATGGACGTGGACATTGGAGGCGTGACGAGAGTGTGCATTGGTGGTATTATTGTGTGTGGGACGAGGCGGAGTTGAGTGCAGCAGTTGGAATTCGGGTACGGCCGATTGGAGGACCAGGGCCGGTCCGGGTATGATAGGATGCCGGACAGAAGAGACGGCGAGGCATTTAGGTTGCATTTAGGTATACAGAAGCGAGTCAGTGGTCCGCGAAGGAGAACGGGCGGCTGCAGGCGGCTGATTACAGGCACGCGCGCTGACGCTCCGCAGGCTCGTGATCATAGCGCCGTCCGTGGAGGCGCTTGCGGCGGCGCATGCTGTAGACCTACGGATGGAGTCAGCAGTGATGAACTGGAGTATGTGCATCAGCGAACTGACGGGTGCAT
The DNA here is from genome assembly GCA_000827495.1 of Hypholoma sublateritium FD-334 SS-4. Lineage (NCBI taxonomy): Eukaryota > Fungi > Basidiomycota > Agaricomycetes > Agaricales > Strophariaceae > Hypholoma > Hypholoma sublateritium. The sequence goes on along the minus strand of KN817606.1, from coordinate 104,901 downwards.
GAACGCGGTGCTGAAGAACACGCACAGCGCCAGGGAATGTCGCAGCAGGGAATGATACAGGCTGGAGTAGATTCGACCCAGCCACGCATGTGCTCCGCCCTTGCGCTGTGTGCGCGGCAGGGGCGGACACGAATGTGAAGGCAATCTTGTCGGACAGCCTGTGACGCCTGAGCGAGCGGTCAGCGAGAGATGGGGGATCAGAGCGGGGGATGGTATATGGCAACGCAGCCGATCTATGCGCTTGAGCCGGGGCACGAGCTGCGGGATGCAGGGCGCGGTGCTGGAGAACACGCACGGCGCTCCAGTGAATGACACAGGCAAAAATTGACGGGTTTCGGAAGCATGCGCTCCGCCCTTGCTCGGCGTACGCGGCAGGGGCGGACGCGGATGCGATAATAACCACGCCGAATACAGCCTGCGGCTCCTGGGCGAGCGGATTGCGAGCGATGGCGGGAATCGGCGCGGGGTTAGGGAAGCACGGCACAACGTGCGGTTGTCGTTCCAGGGCAGATCTACAAAAGCCAAGCGTTCGTGGGTGCTCGCATGTACACGTGCACTCCGCAGGGGCCCACGATCGTATGCGATGGCCGGTGAGAACGTGAGGGAATTCCCAATGGGATGGGAGGAAAGAGGTAGGTGGATGGGCGGGCGATGGATGCGCTGGCCAGCAGGCCATCGATGGGGCGGGGGCGGTTCGATGGATGGGCAGCGGCAGCGCTGCATGGAGTAGAAGACGGAGGCACCTGTGTAGAGGGCCCCGCAAGCCAGCTTTCGAATGCCGCTATAGCTGCAAGGCGTGGGCGCGGGCGGGGCCCGTGCCCGGTACACACTCGCAGAGACGCGTGCCAGCGATGGACTTGCGGGGCGAGGAGCAGGCGGGGGATTGGATTGACGAGGGGTGTGGGTCTCGATGCGGGTCTGTGTAGTTGGATGGGCGGGAAGTGCGGGCTGGGGATGCTGGTGGGAGTGTGGATGTAAAAGGCATGGAAGCAGGGGACAGGAGCCGAGTAGGCCCGGTCCGGCTATTTTTAGGGAGTCCTGCTCTCACCTCTACGCCGGAGAGACAGCTACACGACCCGGAGAAATTTAGTAAGTGAAGTTCTGCCAGCCCACGACAAGGGTAAAAATCAGAACCTGATAAATCCAAGCGCCACTGAGTAAATAAAAGATTTCGATCAGGAATTATGATACTTATTAATATCGACCAGCTTCGTTGCAATACCAGAAGCGCTCTTGTCTCTGTATAATTTACATATAAGCTGCATTTACCGTAGGGAAAAAAATGTTGTACGGCTCCAAGTACATACGCTGATTGGAGTCTTGGACTCAAAACTATGCTTCAGCACTCGGCACGTTGCATAATGCATGATGCTCGTCGAGCGCATGCGGGCGCAGAGTAAGGTTGCAAAAGAAAAGCGGTGCGCAAGAAAGTGGGTGGGAGGTACGCACGCACGCACGCGTACCCCGTCCACGCGAGGTCAACGGCGCACACTGATGGATTGGAATACACGTACGCGTGGAATGGCACACTTTAAGAAGGGATGTGTCTTGGCTCTTGCCACGGCGCGGCGGGATTATAAATGGTCACCATACCGGGGCGCACGGCGCAGTCTCATATATGTAAGCCCGCACCCGATGCGTACCGGGAGGAAAGCACCTTATGGCGGCCGCGCGTGCTTCCCTTTGGGTTCTGTGCGATGTACGCAGGCGGGGGATGTAGACGATGCGCGGGCGGTTGCGCTGCACGCTTCGTGGAGCTCTGGCGAAGGATTAGAGGAGGATGGGAGTGAGTGTAAAATCTGTACGAAGGTGGGAAAAGGAGCTGGGTATCAAAACGAGGCACGAACGTGGTACAAGCGGTTCCCAGGACGCGGGCGTGCACTGGCGGCATACTCTCCTCCGCACCGCGGGGACAGGTCCAGATCGACCAACAACGCTACAGCAGGGCGCACCCGCGCGTGCAAGGGGTCTGCACCCCGGCGCTGGGCCCTGCGGAGCTGTAATGGCAAGGACCTGACGCTACCCGGGCAGAGGCGCGAAGCGGCCGTCGATTTGCGAAGTGAGAGATCTGCGAGGTGCGAAGTTTGTGTTGCGAGAGAGGGGAAGGGCATCGGCAGGCACATGGTAGTCGTATCGGCGCAGGCCGAGCATGATTTGAAGAGCACGCTTGCGCTCCGCCGAAGCGTGATAGCAGGCGGGACGGCGGATGCGGATGCGAGGGAGACTTCAATGCGCGCGGCCTGCGAGGGTGGACTAGACAGAGCTGCTGCTGGATGGCGAGCGGATGGGTGGTGTCGTGAGCGTTGGACGGAAATGAACGGGGAAAAGGTGGTGGATGTGGGAGAGTGTCGATGTGGGTCGTTGATATAGATAAGGCGGAGGTCCGGGCCGGCTATTTTTAGCTCGAGGGTATTTTTAGCGCGTAGATTTATCGTTTAAGCACGCCAATGAAGAGCATCACATAGCTCTACGAAGTGCTGCAAGCGATAAATTTAAAGGAGATGAGAAGGAGGAAGAGGATCACAGCCACGTCATCGAGAGAATTATCATGGTTGTCTTCGAGCTCGACTCCGCCGGGTACAAGGCCGACTGCGAGCAGATGCAGCCTGAAAGCGCGTGGAATGAAAAGGCGCTGCGGCATTTCGCGAACTCCAACGCTGCGGAGAGGGCGCTGTTTAACATGGATGCCCCCTAAATTAGAGTGGAATGGGTGAGTGAAGCAAAGCCAATCAAATCGACGGGTTCGAACGAGGAGATCTTTCCAGGTCATCAACCACTCAGTAAAATTGCGGAAAGATAGTCGTGGCCCACCTCCCGCTGAGGACCACAACTGGGTCAAAGAAGACGCGTTGCTCGACTTACTCCAGTTCCTCGCCAAACGCCGGCACGAAGGTTTGTTTGAGGCGGTAAAATATAAAAAGAATAGGCCCATCTGGTAGGTTCTTCGAGGTTGTGTGCAGATAAACGGTGTGTCTGCGCGTACCACAGCGTACCCACGCGTGCGACGGCACGTCGAGTGGTACGTCTGGTGGAGGATTACCTAGCCTTGTCCAGGCGGCAGCGATGAGTGGCGCGTTATGCACGGATAAATAGATGTCGTACTGGGGAACACGCGCGGGGCGCACCAGCGCACCAGCGCAGATCGACGCAGGGTTTATACCGTTTAAAAACCACGCTTGCGTACCGCCGCGCAGCGCGATCGGACATAGCGGCGGATACGGATGCGATTTGAATTAACAGAGGTGCAGCCTGCGTAGCCTGTCCTGGGCTAGAAAGTCGGCGATGGATAGATCTATGGACGGCGGATGGGTGGGGATGTGGGTCGCAGATAGGCCGGGAGCAGACACTGAATCAGGCATCAGATAAGGGGCGATCGGGAAGCGAACCGGAGCACTACCTTCAGGATATACGCGTGCACTCAAGACTGCAGGCAGTGTGGGCGTCGATGGACAGACAGAGAATAGAGCACGGCGGAGTAGATACTCTGTCGTGGCGAGTTCACCGCAGGCTATTTGATTGTGTGCGAAACAACTGCGGAGCGTGCGCTCATTGTGTAGCCTGCGCGCGGCGAATCTGCAGGAACTCGATTCACTGAATGGGCTGCGGAGCGCTGCGATTGGCGCTGGCGGGGCGCCGACGGGAGAAATGGAGTGGTAATATAATTTTGACATCAGATCATCATGTAGGTCCTCTACATCTCTGAAAGTTGACTCTGAGCTGTGATCGAGTGATGAAATACAGTAAGAGGTTAGTCCAATATCAAAGAGTTTATTTTTGGTACTCACCAAATATCTACACGTTGGAGTAGGCCAATCAGGCCGACACTAGCAGCTGGGGTCTGGCGAGGCTCGGAGGCGCGTCGAGCAGGCGCGCGGCCAGGGATGCACACGAAGGCGATGTGTTCGTCACAGCGCGCGTGCGTCTACATGCGGACAGGCTGTGCTACGAATGCAATCTAATCTAATCGTCGCTCGGCCAGCTCGGACCAGATCCCACTACTACAACGTATCCACGCGGTTTTCCTGGTAGGCCATCCCGCCGCAACATATTCAAAGGACTCGATCACACCATATGTAGCAACGGCCTCACCCACAAATTATTCCATGAATGTAATCAGTGAGCTGCTGAAAATAAGGAGAACAAGCGGAAGGAGTATCACTGAAACAGTAGATCTTGGCCCAAACATTGTTCGTGTCAATCACTGACAGCGGCGATCACATTACAATTACATTACCACCTTTTCCCACCTATTCCAATCCGCCTATAGAAACCCTTTGGACGCACTTCTATTCTCCAGAGCAGGATCTCCCCACATTCAGTTTCACTGGTGCTGGTCATCAGAAGAATTTTCCGTTCGTCCTATTTCACTTTATTTTCTTCTTGGGTCTTGCTAATTTCGGCAAAGGAATCTAACATACAATATGTACCCCATCCATATCATCTCCTTGGCTGTCATTCTCCTCAGTTCCATTGTCGTCAAGACCGCCCCCATACCACATGACCCTGTACTAGCTCACCATGTTCGGCCCGGCCAAGTGTACTGGGGAGCTTGAAATTCTGAGATCACGAGATACGAGTGTGACCAGAAGAATGTCTATGTAACAGCAGGCGTGGGTGACGAAAACTTTTCCCTTTCCGTCAACC
>KN817606.1:4434-86913 GCA_000827495.1 Hypholoma sublateritium FD-334 SS-4 | reverse complement strand
AGGGCGGGGACTTCTTTGGTCCCGAGGTCCGAATCTCTACGCTTCAAATTCCCGTAACAACACGGAAAGCCTATACACCGGCGCGTAAGTTCGAATCCCCATCTTTAGGAGCATGCGACGCTTTAGAACGCAGCGTGCGGTGGCTAAATCCCCCGACTTAGGAGCATGAGAGCTACAAGAATACAAACCTGGAAAGGTAGTTTTTGTGGTGGCAGCGCACACAAGCTAAAGCATTGAAGGTTGTAAAACTTGAAGTGGGTAAAAGTAAAAACAGACACCCATTAGCATCGACAAGGTGCAGCCATAGTATTCACAAAGGTCAAACGCGGCGCACGTTCAAACAAGTGTTTTGAGCGATGTTGAATTGATGTTGAAGGGATAACATACGCGCCCCAACTTCAAGTTCCAATCCACATTTGCGGAACGTCAAACCTCAAAGGCATTGGAGGTGACTTTGAATGGCCCTTGAAGTAACCGGCCAGGACACAGGTAGTAACCAAGATATAAACATTTGTCACATGGCGGCTCTTGAGACGAAATACAGGAACGAGACGACAGCTGACGACAGTTAACCGATGGGCATTAGGTGACAGTATCTGTTGACAGTCAGTTGTATTACTAGTTAAAGGACTCGAGGGGGGCGGCCAGTTGACATCGAAAATGATCGAATGAATACACGCAAAAACTGACACAGCGGGACAAACAGCTGACAGCCGCCGACGAAAACCATATTGGTGCATTGCTTGAGGACCGGTGGAGGGAAGACGCAAAGGGGAGGCAGTTTAGACGTCACCCACTTTGGGGACACGGTTGACAAAAGAAGCATCAGGATGCCAGGATGGTGAGAGCCGTTAGAAAACCATTTAAAGAAATCGAGACGCTTACAGACCGCACATGAATACCGACGTCACAGGACAAAGTTGCATAGCGGCGTACAAAGCATACCAGGTAAAGACAATCGAACGGATTACGAGCGGATTTTGAAAGACTCAACACCTGGGTAGCAATCCGAGACAGTTACCGAATACCAGCGGCGCCACAGGTAAAAGGCGCGCTCAGAGTACACCGAACGGATACAGAGACAAGCAGAACAATTATGGTAAAACTCTGAGGTGATCGACAGATTTGCTCTCCTTCGTGAAATGTATTGCAAGGCACTTATCTTCAGGCCAACCGGCGAGCTGAACACCAAACGACGGCACAGCGGCGCATTTTCCGTGGTTGTCAATGCGCACATAAGTAGTGCGCCCCGCTTCCGACACACGCCCGCGTTATCGGAGCTATAGGCAAAAGACGCGAACAGAGTACATCAAACGGATACCGAGACACAAGCCGAAAAACCTTGGCAAAACATTTCAGGGGAGGGGTGTCGCCCAGAATCTTGATGGTGTTGATGAGGTGTGTCTATCCCGAGACAGTTACAGAACATGTATTGGCGCCACATGAAAGACGCACGCCAAACGCACGCAGGATAAGTGCACCAAACAGATACTGAGATAAAAGCCGAAAACACTTTGGCGAAAACATTGGGGCGAAACTGAAATGCAAACGCACACCAAAAATGTTTGTTGAGGATAATTTGAAGGGACATCCACATCATGGCCAGGTCGGGACGCAGAGGCAATTAGACCGCAGGTCGGGGGAAGGGGTGTTGGCCATAATCTTGATGGGGTCGATAAAGTCGGTGTAAAGAGTATAGCGAGGGTAATTGAATTTTGGGCAAACACCAAGACAATGAACACCAGTAACACAGTAACCAACAATTTTCGGAGACGCTGGACATCCACGGTTGATGTTGCGTACTAGCAGTCGAGGCTAGTATAGTAAGTGGTAGTAGAGTATCCCAATGGTCGAGGAGATTTTGGGCCAAGATTTGAGCAGGGAAAGCAGGAAACGAGATGAACTTGAGACAAACGCAGACAATGAACACTAGTAACATACTACACCAAAAAACAAAATTCGGAGATGCTGGACATCCACGGTTGAGGTTGCCTAGTAGCAGTCGAGGCTAGTAAAGGTTAGTAATCAGAGTGCTGCTGTAAAAAGAAAAGAAGGTTGTTGATGGTCGAGGAGATAATAGATTTGGGCCAAAAATTGAGCAGGGGAAGAGGCCAACGAGATAAACACAGAGAAAATTAGGAGTTGGTTATGCAACACACAACTTAATCACAATCCGACAAAAAGCAATAAAGGTCGCAATGATCGAGGAAATTTGGGCCAAATTTTGAGCCGGGCAAGCAAGAAACGAGACAAACGCAGAGGAAATCAAAAGCCGGTTACGAAACGCACAAACCAATCGCGTTTCTGACAGTAGTTGGAAGATGTTAGCATCCACACGTTTACATCCCGATTCCGGGTGGGAACGAGATTAAGATGCAAGAGACAAACATGAACATGTTGTAATAGCGACGTCGGGCAGGATCTTGGAGATCACAACAGCTTTCTCGCCTCGCGTCCACCGTGCCGCAGTGCGTTCCAGCCGAGCCAGATTGGACTATCCCAGCGTGACAGACAGGTAGAAACCACACCGGAAACACACGAAAGACAAGGTCAGGAACACAGTTTGATGAGACGAGAGTCAGTCAACCGCGTGAGAGGATGTTCAGCACTGTCTTGTAGAAATTTCAGGTGGAAGGACAGGAACGGCTAGAGTTGGACCACACGCAGCGGGTTGATGAACAGATGGGATGACGGTTGTCGAGAACAAGTCAAGTGAATTAGAGCGTGAAAACATAACCGCAGCCCTAGTTTGAAGGTCCAGCATCTATTGTTCAGGGCTTCCTGGTAGGAAGAACGAGTATCAGTGCATCGATGAGGATATATAGGTTCACTGACATTATCATTCAGGTACGCAATTTGCGGGAATTAAGCTCGGGGGTTGTTGAAACATAGTCGTATGTTCGGGGGATACCGCAGGCAGACAGTCGACGCAAGGGAAAGCAGAGACACGTGGAAAAGGATTCGCGACACAGCATACACGGGTCATTAGACCAAGGCAGGACACCATTATTGAAGGCACATATAGTCATCAAACAGGACGCATTGTTGACGACACATACACTTGGCCTCAGGCGGGTCACAATGCTGGCGACATATACACGCGGGTCATTGGACCAGGGCAAGGCAGAACATTGACAACACACATACGCAGGTCATGGACCAAGGCAGGACGCATCGTCGACGACACATATACGCAGGTCATCGGACCAAGGCAGAGCACATCGTTGGAAACACATATACACAGGTCATCGGACCTAGACAGGGCACACGCAACGCATCAGACATGCTGGTTGGAACGCATATATGCAGGTTGTTGGGCTACAGCCGGTCGCATCGTAGAAGACACATAAATGCAGGACATTGGACATTGGACCGAAGCCGGACGCAGCGTGACAACGTGTACAACCATGTCATTGGACCCAGACAGGACGCATTGATGACATACACACACTGACTGTTCAAAGCTCATACATGCGGGTCGTTGGACCATGACGGGGCACAGTGAATCGCGTTCTCGTAGGTTGTCGGGCTTGGTATGAGGCTTGAGGTCGCCGGGCATTTCGATTATCGAAGGCATGTTGTAGGTTGTTTCGATGTCAGACCATTCACAAATCGTCGTCCACATCTTGGCGTTCCTAGCGTCCAAAAACGAGTATCAGGAGTTAAAACCACAGGATCGAAGTGACGAACCTTGCTTCTCAGAGATCGAGTCAACTTCATTGGAGTGCACAAATCGGGTTGAGACATCTTCTTGGGTGCGTCCAAAATACCTTGACCAGCGACAACGCCGGTCGAACACCAACATGAGCATCAACGCAAACACAATGGTGCTTGTGGAGAAAACCGTAGACAGTGAGATGACGAAGGTGATAGACGTGTCACTGAACGCCTGTCGTAGGGTTGTAGGTTGGTTCGACGGTAGCCCGATCAGAGTTCCTATCAGCGAAGTCGAGCATCAGAAGTTCGAACCAAAAATGTGTGTTACGGACCTCGCATGCATGTATCTCACCAGCCATCTCTCAGTCTTCAGATCAAAATCGGGTGAGCCTCGGGGTGCAGTGATTGTGTCCATTCTTTTCCAGACGCTTGAACTTGCTCGAACCCACATCCATAGCACAACGTGCGCTTGAGCAAAAACATTCTTGAAGTAAATGCTGGGCGGCCACTTGTACGGCCTTTGGGGCTGAGCGAGCCTACATATGTACGCGTGGCTTGGATGAAAGAAAAGGAGGACCCAGGTTGCTGGGCAGCCACTATTATGGTGTTTGGGACTGAGCAAGACTACAAGTGTACAAGTGGCTGAGATGGGGGAGAGAAGAGTCGCGGATGCGTGACTGCTCTCTCGCGCACTTAGATTCCTCTCTGCGTCACGCCGCGTTGCGGCTTGACTAAGACAAGTTCAATCGATGGACGGAATACCGGGCCGTGACTTATTTTTAGGATCTCACGCCTCCGCGAGCCTAACGCGAAGTCAACCAGCCACTCGCACTGCACGGCGGAACACGGTCATGCACGCACGAGGCTCAGCTTGGGAGCGCGCCTGACGCAGGTGCGGATTGGTAGAACATCCTAAACGGGGCACGCGCAAGCATCCGGTGGGAACGCACGCGTCCCGCAGGTTAGTACGTAGTACGCCCCCATCCGCGCCAGATAGACGGCGCACGCTGATGACTAGAAAGGAACGCACGCAGGGTACATGGTTACGCTTGACGCGCTGCACGCCCCGTCATACGCGACATAATACACAAGCAGAAGCAGCTGCATTGCGTCGCGCAGCCGATCCTCGACCATCTTCCGCCATCCAGGGCGTGCGGTGCGGCCTCGTAACGCGTATCCCGGGGGTGAGATGTACGATGTGTATGCGATTATCATTCATGTAGGGGTGCATGAAGGACGCATGCGGACGTCATCAATTAGGTCGGAAGCCGCCCTGTATATGAGCAGAGCGCGATATACAGTTTGCTCGCCGAGGGAACGGCCACCGGTCTAGTCATCAATGTAGTTCCTTCAGCGAGAGCGTAACGCACGTGGGCCTGCGTTGAACAGACGCACTGTCGAGGTCCGTACGCGTATGAGCGGCGCACGGTAAGGAACGGCCAGTGGGGAGATCAGGATGAAAGGCGCGGAGAAGAAAGGGGACATTGCTCTAGGGAAAAACGACGCAGGTACATTACGATTTCATGAAACCCTTGTCACGCATGCGCTCCTTTCGGCGTGGATGTGCTCAGCAGATGCGCATGCACATGATGGCGTTTGATCTGGGCTGTGCTGTGGGACTCCGAGCCAATGGGAGATGACTGGAGTGTGGAGAAGGATGGGTGGTACGCGGTGCGGATTAGGGCTCCCACCGGCCTTTAATGCGTTAAATTCGCATGGTACGACACGTACCCGTTAGATTGACGCAGGCCGATGTCTTTGGCGCACAAACGCATACGCTCTGCAGCGGCGCACGAGCGTGCGTGGCGATAGATGTGGATCAGAGTTAGTGCATAATGGACGCGGCCTACGCGTCCGGACTGGGCAGTGGATGGTAGGAAGTGAGAGGTGGTGCGCAGGAGCATGTTAGTTATAGGAAGACGAAGCACGCCAAAGCCATCGACGAGATGCGGGGCAGATCCCGCACCTGGCGCGCCCCTGCAGATGTTCGATGCACAGCCGAACCTGCGGAGCGCTGCTGGGACGATGTGCACGAGGCGACGATCGGGGCGTGGCGCTGTTGTCGGGCAGTCGTGGAGGTCGGTGGGTAACTGGTTTCAGACCCGGCGGGTGACTTCAAGTTGAGCGTGGAGCTTGGAGGCGTGTCGAAAGGGTGATATAACGGATGTGTGAAAGTACGAGGACAACGAGGCAGAGGCGGTGCACGGTCCGAATATTATTATTAGCACGCACCTAAGTACATACACGGGAGCCATCCATTACCGGCCGCGCTGAAAGTACCTGCTCCCACCTGCCCCACTCTGTCGTTAGAACGTTCAACAACACACGTGGTGCGCAGACGAGGACACGGAATGGCAGTTAATTAATTACACCCGGGAAGAATTGAAGACGACGCAGCCAGTATATTGGCGAGGGGAAAACCAAGACCCTATCACATCGCGGGGCAAAAGTAACGTGGTATTCCAGATGCTGTTGCGACTACGTTGCAAACAGTGAGCTTTTTCACATCCAGCAGGCGCCGTTTTCCATGGCGCGTCCGCGCATTTTATTGCGAATGTATGTACCGTAGTAAATGTACCCCGTCTCAACTTCCAGAGGCCAGCGGCGGCGGCACGGGCAAAAACCGGGCTGTCACTCCAGAAAGTACTACCGCAGGCGAAAAATATTGCGCAAGGTACCAAGCGCCGAATCATGAACAAACATCCCGGAAATGCCTCAAACGAAAAACACAACTTATGAATTTTCACCGAATACTTCAACACTCTCACCTACCCAATCCGCACACGTACTCTACATAGATTGCACATATACATACAATACCAACCCACAAGTACATTAGACCTACACTGGACCTACAACCAGATAGCTTAGCTTGTCCACCACCGCACCGCACCACACCACACCACACTACGCACAACACACGCGTCTACGCCAACACCGTCTCGACCTGGCCCGCCGTCGGCGCCTGCGCGGGCGATATCACCGCGACGAGCACCGAGATATCTGCGCACCGAACCAACACAAATCCCAAACCGCCGGAAAATCATACCAAAAAGGAACGCGCCATCGCACTTCCCCCCGCAGAACACGCGCTCCGCGAGCCCCGCGCGCCGCGCGAACGGCACCTCGTCCCCACCCGCGGGCGCGTCCTCCAGCGCACCTCGCCCTGAACCTGCGCCCGCACCTACGGTCGTGGGCGGGAGCTCGGCGGAGCCCCGGCCGGCCACGCGCCGGCTTTTCTGCGCGCTGGGCATGCGCTTCTGCGCGTCTCGCTGCCACCTCCGTATACGAGGCATGTTCCCGCTTCTCGTGGACGGCGTCGAGCGGCGACGCGCTGTCCTTCGCGCCCACCGCGCCTGCTACCAACGCCGCGGAGTTAGCGTACGGTCGAGGCGCGGCCGATGACGACGGCCGGTGACACGCTGCGCGCGACTGCACAGTGCCTCCGCGAGCTGCCCGCGAACGCCGTGCGCGCGACCGAAGCACGCGACGGCGCCTCCACGCTTAGCGCCTCTGCCTCCGCGCCGAGCGTCGCAGCAGCCCTGTGAGCCGCGGCCCGCGGGCTTGCCGGGGTGTCTTTCTCCTTTGCGCTCTAGCCCGCACTCCCACCCGTGCTGGGTGACGCAGCAGAAACCCACTGGATGGCCCGCACAACCTCGTCGAGGACGACCTCGTTTACCCCCAGCCCGTCGGATGTCATCCGCGCGCACGGGCAGCGCGAAGGTGTGCGGACGCACGGGGAGCGGGATGCGCTCCAGCGCTGTCGCCGCGGGGGAAAATGATGGCAACGACATGGTGGTGGATGGGGGTGGGGTGGCTGAATTTTTAGTTGGCGGGGATGATGGAGGGCCCAGTTGCAATGGGCGGTTGTACTGGTGATTTGGCGATGTGATGATGCTCTTGAACCATATTGGGCGCAGGAAATTCGCGTCAACAGGAAGGGCCACGTGATGTACTTTGTTGAAGTATATAAAGAATTCTAAATTTTAAAAAATCCACAAGTCGCCCTTACCTTCGTGCCCGCTACTCCCCAACGCGCATATACTTACTCTGACTGCACTACCACCGCAATGCCTATGATAGAACTAGTCGACGATAAAACCCTGCCGCCCGCGCCGTACGTGGGCCTCCTCCCGCCCAATAACATGGCCAAGCGCAATAGCAGCAAGTTCGTGTTCGGCTTTCCGCTGCCTGACGAGTGGTTCCAGTTCCGGTGCGAGCACGATTTGGACATTTCGATGCTCAATGAAGAGGCCATCAAAGAAACGCGGCGTCTACACAGGGGCTCGCTGATAAATCACCTGATTCAGCTGTGCGACGAGATGGAGGGATGGGTGTGCAAGTGTCGCCCTACCTATGTGAAGACTTCCACTGTGTCTTTCTGTTGGTTTCTGGCGATTGGGGTTCCCGGGTGCAAGCCTTCTGCGGAAAATGTCGATAAACTGAGGGATACGCTGTTGCTCTACGGTGTTACAGAGATTCCGAGATGGTACCCTAAACAATGATGTGAAGAGGTAGCTACCTTGCAATATTTCTAATCTAACTGGATGTTAACTTTTCTTGTACATTACATAGATTTACTGTCTCTGTGGAAGTAGATTCTGCTGGTGCGATTCCTGTACTTGTGAAGTTCTTTCATAAAGCCAAATCATTGTACTTACTCATAATTTCATCTGGACTTCATCTACTAGCAATAAATGTTGTCTGCTCAGCTGCTGCGGAAATGAAACACAGGATTTATCAATTTTTCTAACCTACACCCCACCCACCCGAAACACATACACATACTACATACATACATACATACATACAGCACCACCGTCCATACACAATCACACTAGAACGTACAACCAAATGGCATCCTATTTTGTCCGCCGTCTATCCACGGGCGCCAACCACACCCCACTCTACTCCTTACAACCCCACCCCGTCCTGCCCTGCGGAACCCATGGAGGTCGGCGCGGGGCCAGGCGCGGGCGATATCACCGCGACGAGCACCGAGATATCTGCGGGTCGAATGAGCACATGATTGAAAAACAATTGAAAGAAGGGCAACGCACCGTCGCACTTCCCCCCGCGGAATACCCGCCCCGCGAGCGCCGCGCGCCGCGCGAACGGCACCTCGTCCGCGCCCGCGGGCGCGTCCTCCAGCGCACTTCGCCCTGCGGCCGCGGGCGGGGCCTCGGCGCACGCGGCGCCCCGGCGCCCTGCCGCGCGCCGGCTTTTCTGAGCGCTGGGCGCGCGCTTCTGCGCCGCCACCTCCGCATACGAGGCGCTGTGCTCCTGCTCCTCGTGGATGGCGTCGAGCGGCGACGCGCCGTCTGTCGCACACGCCGTGCCAGCCAACAGTGCCGCGGAGTCTGTGGACGGTAGAGGCGTGGTCGACGACGACGGCCGACACCCGCGCCGTCCCGCGACGCGCTGCGCGCGACTGCACAGCGCCTCCGCGAGCTGCCCCGCGAACGCCGTGCGTGCGACCGAAGCCTGCGACACTGCTTCTGTGTCTCGCGCGTCTGCCTCCGCGGCCCCTATCCTCTCCTCCACCTGCCCACCGGCCCGCGTGTCTTTCTCCTTTGCGCTCTCACCCGCACCCGTACCTGTACTGGGTGACGCAGCAACAGCCCACAGGGGCCCGCGCTTCGCACGCACCACCTCGTCGAGGACGTCCTCGTCCCACAGGTTGTCCCCCAGCCCGTCGCTGGCGAGGATGAGGATGTCGTCCGCGCGCACGGGCAGCGCGAAGGTGTGCGGCCGCACGGGGAGCGGGATGCGCTCTGGCGCCGGCGTCACGGAGGCTGATGATGGCGTCGATTTTTGTGGGGAAGATGGAGACGTGGTTGATGATGTCGGCGGAGGGACACTTGTCGTGGGACAGGTCGTTGGAGGGCCAAGCTGCAGTGGGCGGTTGTACTGATTGTCGAGGACGCGACGTCAGCGTAAAACACGAGGGAAGGATGAGGTGGATACTCACGCCTGACCACATCTCGTCGCTGCGCCACGCGATCGAGTCGCCGCGCACAAGCATGCCCATGCAGTCACCAAGGTGTGCGATGTGCACGACGGCGTCTGCGGATGGCTTATCCTCCTCTGCGGTGGGTGGGCGACCGGCCCACAGTGCACCGACGGCATAGTTGCGTTCTATTTCCGGTGGATCCTGGTGTGCAGGCAGCGCAGGCGTGTGAGCAGGTACAGGCGCCGGCAGGTGATCGAGCACAGCAAGGAGGGCGGTTGACGACCCCGTGGCTAGTGGTGCATGTACACGAACGGTGGAGTCGTACGCACGCTCCAGGATGCGCAGCACATCGATTCCGTCGGCCAGGTCGTCCAGTGCGTCGTCCAGCAGCTCCTCCGGTGGCGGTGGCGCCCGCGGTCGCAGGTGGTGCTCGAACAAAAACGGCGCAGCTGGCGGCCGTACAGGCGGTGGTGGTGGCGCATCAAGCGCAGCCACCTCGGCCGCACAGAAGTGCATCAGCCGCCGCGCGAACAGAGCGCTAGGCGTCGGAGATGCCGACGGCGGCGCCCCCCGCGCCCAGCCCCCAACGCCATCCGCCACGCCGATCGCATCCGCGCGCACGAAGTAGGCGTCCTCGCCGACCTGGACAGCGCGCGCGCTTGCCGGTGGCGTGTGGAATGCACGCTGCGGTGCACTGGGGCGCTGCTTCGGGATGCCGTACGCGCCCGCGTCGAGGCGGTACCGTAGCCGCGGACGCTTGTGTGCTCGTGGGTGGTCAGGTGCAGGATGTGGATTCGAAGTCGCGGCTGGGTGGTACGACGGCGCCGGGCCAGAGAAAGCTTGAGGTGGTGGGGTGCACGGGAACAGCGGCGGGGTGAGCGGCGTCGGCTGACCCAAAGCGAGCTGGGAGTGCTGGGACTGCTTGGGGGCCTCGCTGGGGAGGCGCACGGGCCTCGCGGCGGCGGCGGGCTGCTGGACGGCGAGCGTAGAAAGGCTGCTGGAGCGGATGTGCAGCAGACGAGTACGACTCATCGTCGTCGTTGGAAGCAAGAGGTGTCGGCTATTTCCGGCCCTCCTATCTGCTCCGAATATGGCCCGTCAGGCTATCGCCGCCGGCTGTCGTTTTCCGAGGTAAAGGCTGGTTAAGGCTGTTGACTCACAAGAATCAAATGGTGGACACATCTTCTATCGCCGCCGGCTGGGACATTCTATTTTCAAGGCCACCACCGAGCACTTCCCGGTCCAACCCTGACGTTTCCAATTTCAACGCTCAACCAGGCTCAACCACATACCCCGCAGTACCCCGCGGTTCCACTGTTCCAGTGACCGTCGACCAACCCTAGAGCTCGCATTTGCTTCATCTCCCATTGGCAATGAGGTCAAGTTAATATGGCATCTTCCGCTCCGTTCCTTCCCGTCCAACCACCGGTGTAGGTGAGCACAGGGTGAGCACAAGACGATCCAGAGCATACTAATAATATCTGCTCGGTACACCGGTCCTCCTCCAATCGGCTTGCGCTCCGGGTTTCAATTACTGCGTCGACTCTGCCTGTCTACCATGCCCCGTGTAACCTTCTCAGTCAGTGCTCTATAATACCAGCATTCTCTCACCGCGCCTACAAGTCCCACGTCCGCACAGCACCTTCTGGCCGTCCATCTCCGCCGGGTTTGCGCCAATGTTGACCCACCACTTTCCCTGCCCTGTGCCGAAACCGCCAGCGCGCATTCCATCAGGTGTGCGATGAACATCGCACGCCCACCGCTACGCACCGATTGTCGCTTCGCGCACATTGCAACTGCTGCAGCGCTCCGCAGGTCTAGCGTGGTATCGAATTTCTGCAGGTGCGCGCTAGGCGCGGGCTCACCCCGCTCTTCGCCCTGCAGATGATGTATTCGCACCCCGTTGTATGACCTGCGGTGCGCTCGCCACGAGCACTCCTGTCCTTCGCGCCCCTCCGCTCGCTCCGATCCGACCCGCGCAGCAGAGCACCGCCTAAAAACACCGCGCTCTGTTAATCGGCGACTCACCATTGGTCGAGGTGTTTCAGTCCACCCACGCCGTGCGTATGTATTACCTTTAAAATTTTTAATTTCGCGCGTGGCGTCTGCCCAAGCTGAGCGTCTGCTAGGCGGCGTATGCATTGTCTTGCTGTCCCGCCGTACAATGAGGGTGCACGCCCGAGCGTCGACGGCTCTGGACATTTTACCCCAGCTGACCTCCTCATCCCCAGGGGGACTGAAGATCGCACCAGCGGCACCCCGCACCCCGTATGTACACCCCACACCCCACACCCCGCACCCCACGCCACAGACCGACCAGCCCCGCCTTGAGCCCAACCTAGCCTCGAGATCAACCCAGCCTGGACTAGCCCAGCCATGCCATACCGGCCGCGCATCTAGCTTCACATCGCATCCGTACGCCGCCCACACGCTGGGCGCCACGGCGACTGATGCTTCTCTTGTTGGCCAGATGGCGGCTGGTGCGTCAGGCGCGTTTCCTGGGCTTTTCCGTACACCATCGCCTGCCCTTTGGCAGACCACTCACCGCCCAGAGCGCAGCCAGTGCAGGCTGTACTTGTAGCACTTCGTATCGCATGTGCATCTGCCGGCACACGCGCGCCGGCGGAGCGCATGCGTTGGGGTGAAACATATCAATATGCACCAGCCTGTGTCGATGTGCCCTGGCATGCTGCGCGCGTTCCACAACATACATACCCTGTGTCTTCGAGGCATTCCGCGCAGGTTTGGCATCCTTTGGTCCTCTTGCTTTTTCTCGCTTCTTACATTTTCGAACGAACTCCCGGTACGCCATCCCACCGCCTGCAGCCTCAGGAAGGGGTCTAGGCCAATCTGGCGGAACGTAGCGCCCGACGTGCCGCGCAATTCGCAGCGCGGGGACACCTTCCGCTGATCAGATTTAGACCGACTCCCTCCATACGTGTGGCCGGCCTAAGATGTGCGCTTCGAATTCTCTCCCCACCTAATATTATACTCTGCGTTGTGCGGCTGGATGTAGGCCGGCGCAGCGTTTGAGGGCGAGGCGGCGGCTGCACGCACGCGGCGCGGCCGGCGTGCGGCGGATCTGTTGACCATGCGGGCACGGGGTGCCATACCTATACGGCCCGCCCAGCATGTTGGCGAAAAGTCGACCGTACGCCGGCCGCGCCCCGCACAGGGCAGACCCCCCTACCAATCGCGCGCATCCCCACACGCGCGGCGATGAGCTACCCGTGGTCTTGCTCACGCGTAGGCCGCTTCCGAGGCGCTTGCGATGCTATGTACCCGTACTGCGGCGCCGCGAGTATGCGCGGATGGGGTCACTACAATATTTCGAGGCGTCTGCGTGCGGGCCTTCCGGCCGTCTGTGCGCGACCCGCGTTGAGTGTATGTGTAGGTAACCAATATCCTCCATTCTTGCATCCTTCCCTTTGCACCGGGTCATGAGCGCGCGTGAGCCATCCCATTTCCACGCCGCCTCGACGATGCCTCTGATTTATACCGCCGGTCGCTCTGTTATGTTTCTTTATGTAGATTTGCTCCCGTCGCAGAAGTATATTCCACCAGGTATTTAGTCCGCACTTTTTGCACACGGGCGGCACTTTAATAAATGCCAGGGATTTCCAGTATTTGAATTTAGTTTTCACTTGAACTATCGTTCATCCCTATCTACCTTGATGCGTCGAGTCATTTCTACAGTGCGCCCTAACTTGCTCCGTACACCAGCACCGTCTCTCACCAGCTCCATCCGCCGCCGCCTCCACTCGTGGGCACGCATGCGCGTGTATCCAGCCCAGATCCATCCTTATTCTCCGGAGACTGCTGGCCTGCATCAATCTGCCCGGCGCCTTGTGCGTGTGTTCCCCAGATTCGCATACCCTTCTACGGCCGGATATCGATCTCCAGGGTCGCAGGCTTCGGTCCGCCGTCCAGTACACTCGCGTTTTCTTCTTCGTCAATGGATAATGCGCTCCTTTGAATTGCAGCATGCGGTGAGGCGAGCTTGCGCGCGAACATGCTTACGTTATGAAAGCCTACAGGTAGCGTGAGTTAAGAGTAAGAATTTTAGGCAACTATACGTACTTCGTGGTCTTTTCAGTACTTCTCACTACTGTTATCAAAAGTAGGGCGGAAATCTGCCACATCGTTGTTCTTTCATTAGAGCTCCTTGCTGTTATTGACGATTTCGTACGCACTTATCCGTCTTCTCAAGGCTTTAGTCCACAACCGTTCTACAAAAATACTGCGAAAATCTGCCATATCGCTGTTCTTGTATTGGAACTGCTTATTCGTGGTTTGGTCTGGGCATATGAACCTTCTATCACAGCGTCGGCTATAATTAAGACTTTGTGGTGAGAATACTACTTGGACATCATTAAATTGAACTCGCCATTGATACCATCCGTCATCTCTCATGACGCCCGCATTGGTTCTGCCGCATTTCGGACACAGATTTATCTCATCTGCGTTCAGTGCCTCTTTATCTTTCAGGCGGAAAATCTTGCTGACCACTACGCTCATTACGACCCTCGCACCTTTAGTCATGATCAGCCGCCATTTGTCTGGCCCGGCGTTCACAACTGATGCACCATAGTTTCTTGAAATGACGTAGTTATGTGCCTCAACAAGTTCATAGCCACTCTTATTGTGAAAGTGGAGGAGGAGAAATTTATGTAGATCCTTCCCAATGAATAAGAACGTGGACAGTTTGAGATTGCAAAATTGGTAAATACACACACCTCTGGCGTGTAGCAGTGCTCAATTGGCAGAGTCAATTCTGTCCCAAGCGCAGTAATTAATGTCAACGAGTTCGCCGGTCCATATCCGATAGGTTGGGGGAGATCCTCCTGTGCTCTGCGTATCTCGGCCAATGTCGTCTGTATAATCACCAAACTCTTCTTAATATCGCTATTTAGTGAGCTAGTAATAATGAAGCAGTCAGTAACTAGGATTGAAATTACGATTCAGTTACATCAGAGAAGCACATACATCCCTACTCCATTCAGATACAACTCAATCGTTTGCTGATGTCGTGAGATCTTGCCTCTAATATCTGAAATGTCCTTCTGCTTGAGTACGGACCACCCGATTTTGTGCCAGGATGACGTATGCCAGGAGGAACTAGCGCTTCCACTGCCAAGTTTCTTCCGGTAGCCTTCTATGGAGTCGTGGAATGCACGCAAAAAAGTTAAACATAGCGTGATTTCTGCTATAATGCAGCGTGCGACTGTTTCTTCTCTGGGCATCTTAGAAACGACGAGGTAGACAAAGTTTAGAGCATGGTGGAATGATCCGAGCTCCTGGATGAGACACTGGTAGTCCTCGGCGGCACCCTTGCTCTCGCGGAGGGCGTTGTAGATCGACCAGACCAGGTTCGCAGCGGTGACGATATCACCAAATGAGTTTGGGATGAGGGGAAGCATTGTGGGGAGTGAATTCGGATCCGCCTAATGTTTTGCGAATTAAATGTAGTTCAGCAGTCACTGCCACGGTCGGCTGTGTGTGTAGATATAATTCGTGGGCGATCCGCACCCCCGCCACAAGGCTGTTCAGTGGTCTAATTTTAAACAACTTATACAAAGCCATAGGTAATGAAAATTGAGGCCTTGGATTCTTGGTGAACGTTGGTGTATTCAATTTTTATAGCCTATCCAATATGGGCAGCTTCGTTCCCGTGTGGAGGTCGCCAATTTCGTTCTGAGCCCCAAGCCGAACCGATCAAGAACCGGTAGCGGCGTGCTCTAATATAATTAGTGCGTTCAAACCAAGTTCAAACGGCAGAGCTTGAAATTTCCCCGTCTACGCGCGGAGTGCGTACTCCAGGAAAATCTGGTAGACGCATGTAAGCCGTGGCTTAGCGGCGATCTTCTGTGTTCTCCAGACAATCTCCAGAATGTTCCTGATGGCGAAGCGGCCGTATGCGACGATCTAATCTGATCCGCACAGCCACTCATGTGGATGCTTGTTGTTAAAGTGTGCGCAAAACTCATTTGGTATCACCATGCCAGACGATCCAGGATGCAGACTGCGATAGGATAGTGACTTGGGTTTGCAGCCGCGTTGTATCAAGTGCCTTGTTATTTCTCTTTTCGTGACATATGAAAGGGATCTGATAGTGATATTACCGGACCGGTCGCTTGCTGGTCGCCCTCTTTAGATCATAATCTCTGTCTCGTCCCTTGAACACGGGAATAAAAGACCAGCATGATCCCACCTTCCCTACCCATCTTCTACCCCACCATATATGCTACAGCTCACCAGTCCTTCCTCCCTCCAATTTCTCTGCCTCGTGCTAGTGCTACTCCTGCGATCGGAGGTGCTGCCTGCTCCTCAACGCCGCAGCCCAGGCTCGCCAGCCGCCCCCATTTTTCTTGAAAATCGCATCTGCATCCTTCTTCCCGCACACATTCAACTTGCTTCGGAGCGTATGGGTAGGCTTTGAACGCTTTGAGCGCGCTGCGCGCGTACCGCCCTA
The DNA here is from genome assembly GCA_000827495.1 of Hypholoma sublateritium FD-334 SS-4. Lineage (NCBI taxonomy): Eukaryota > Fungi > Basidiomycota > Agaricomycetes > Agaricales > Strophariaceae > Hypholoma > Hypholoma sublateritium. The sequence continues at coordinate 70,831 of KN817606.1, read as the reverse complement.
GCTCCGGGACCGCGCCTAGGTCTTGTCACCGCCAGACGTTCTTCCATTATACTTATTCCCACCATATCGCTGGATTCGCAGTGCCAAACGACCTTCATGCGATCATCGGTCACCGGTCACCGCTGGACGGTGCTCCTGATTCCGCGGGGCACAGCGCTTTGTGTGCATTCGCATGCAGGCGCGCGTGCCCCGCTCATGTGGGTCCAAACATCGGCACCGTCCACGGGGCGACTTGCGCAGGTCATCCTTCCGTTAAATAATCAGGCGTCAAATTCGCGCGTTCTATCCACCAATCTCTTACGCAATCACGCAGATTACGTACGGGTTGCGTATTCGACGCGAGCTTAAGGTAGGCCGCACCCAGCGCCCTGGATCAAACAACACACCGCCGGCGCACGGCCGTTGTACTTACTCTGCCCATTCATCAGGTACTTCAGCCAAATGTTCAGTGTGCGCCATCGAATCCCCGCGTGCCGTGCCATAAGGGCTCAGACCAGGATCTCTCGAAGCGCCTGCATGCGCGCGTGTTCGTGCCGGCTGCTTGGGCGCGCCTCACTGCGATATTTTGTACATATAGAAACCTCCTTAGCGCCGCATTCTTCACCAAGCGGTGTTAAAGACCCGTCTAGGCAACGCGCTCTGGCGGCGCCCTACCCGACGCTTGGACGGGTCGACTTATTCCATTTCTGCAGGATGCAGCCAGCCCCGCGTGCATTCGCACACGGGAGAGCGCTTTCCGCTCAGAAGGGTGAAATTGACTTGTCCATGCGTTCACGGCATGCACCGTACTTACGTTCGTTTAGCGCTGCGTCGTCACGTCTGTTGCGCGTAGTTCCTCCGCTCATGCTGATCATATTTCGCTTCCACCGGGTTTGGCGCCGAATGTGCGCCGCAGTGCTCCCACGCACATTTAAACCGTCCGTTTTAGTGCCCTAGACGTATTATATTTCTTGGCTACTAGAGATGTGGTATGTCTGTTGCGTGGCTCATAGAGCTTGGGGCATATTCGTACGCACGCGCTGCGGCTGCGACAGACGCCGTCAAGACGCCGTAACCCTGTGATTAAGTACAAGCAATGTGAGCTGGATTAAGTACTGTATGCGCGCTATGGAAAGCTGCGAAAAGCGCTTTGCGTTTCTGCCGCTTGACCGGGTACTCTATTGCCCAAATAACTGCCTCGACCGTGACGTCTCTCGGCGTGCTTCAAGCAAGTTACGGTCCGGGTGTCCCCTGTGTAAGATTATGTAAACACCAGTATTTTCCCACCAGCATCTTCTCCACCATCAACCCACCTCTACCTCACCCATGGCATATCGTCACAGCACCGCGCAGCGCGCAGAAGCACCAACGCTTTACTTCATGTGTGAAATTTACGATCCTCCATTGCTCGCGTCGCCAGATCATTAACTCTACGCCGCTCTCCATGTCTTCAAATTCGGGCGCTATCTGATGTACGCAGTCCCTCGTGCATATAGCCTCACCTCCGTCGATTCTATGCGCTTTCTTCCCGCTACTGCAGGTAGATCCGTCTCCAGCCCATACATACGCTACTTTCTCAGCTTGGCCTAACTCAGACCCCGTAGACCGCCCACATCTCCGTAATCAACATCCGCCGAAGCTTCGCCTCTGCACCTGCGGGCGCCACTGAGAAATAACATAGGTTGCTGCCAGTCCACGTCGATCTGTGCATGGGTGCGTTACGTGCAAGCTATTTCTCACCTCTCACATCTTGAACATGCTCCTGCGCGGGTCACTGTCCCGCGGGGATTCCCGTGCGCCCTCCCGTCGCCCAGCGCTGCCTGGACGGAGCCTCTTCCCTTCGCGGGGGTGCTGCATGCTGCGTTCCCTCGCACGCGGATGTGCGAACCCTGCTAGTCTGGGAGCTCTGGTGTCTCTCCTCTAGGCACGCCGCGCGCGCGATGCGCAGCCACTCCGACGTGCTTCCACTTCCATCCCCTACATTTCATTTTCGCGCCGTACACTGCCTGCGTACTCCTGTACGGGGCTCATAACTGCATACGCGGGGCGACGCCTGTACTCTTGCGAGCAACCGTGCATGCGCATTCTCCGCTGAATTGACTTACTTGCTGGAGAAACGTCCGCGTCGTTGCCGTCTTCTGCTCCCACCACATTTTCTAGATTGCTCTGCGTGCGCCCTCGGACGGGGCTTGTTACTGCATCCACGGGGCCTGTCACTACGTGCCCTTTCACGCACGGCTGTACCTCGTTGTTAACGCCTTTCATGTCCGACCGTTCGTGGGCCACCGCGCTTTCTATCCTCGGGCGTCCTCCGCACGGATGTGTTGCTCTTCGTATATCCACAGCACATATGCCGACCGCGCGGCCGCTATGCAGAAAACTCATCTCCACAGCGAGCACTGGGCGTGCACTCGTATGGCCACGTCATGCACCCTGGATATGGTATAGCTCTCTTTGCCAGCCGCGCGACGCGCGATGACGCCCTCTCGCCCACGTGTTGCGGCGCTCTGCTTCATCCGAATCTTCAGTGTACATGTATGCTTCCAACGCAGTGTATGTGTCCCGAAGCGCTTGCGCACGCCTGGCTATTTATCCATCCTCAAGATCCCCGACCGCTCCTACGCGCAGCGTTGAAGTAAATTGTAAGGAAAAGAAATAAATTGTAAGGTAGTCACCTCTTCGCTTCAGTGCTTGGGGTACCATCTTGGAATCTCTGTAACACCATAGAGCAACAGTGTATCCCTGAGTTTATCGACGTCCTCCGCCGAAGGCTTGCATCCGGGAACCCCAATCACCAGAAACCAACACACAGGCACAGTTGAAGTCCGCACAGAAACGGGGCGACACTTGCACACCCATCCCTCCATCTGGTCGCACAGCCATACCAGGTGAGCTAGGAGCATCCCCCTGTATAAACGTCGCTTTTCTTTGATGGCCTCTTCATCGAGCGCAGAGATATCCAGATCGTGAAGGTACCGGAACCGGAACCACTCATCAGGGAGTGGAAAGCCGTACACAAATTTGCTGCTATTGCGCTTGGCCTTGTTATTGGGCGGGAGGAGGCCCACGTACGGCGCGGCTGGCAGGGATTGGTCGTCGACTAGCACTATCATAGGCATTGGTGTGGCAGAGCAGTCAAACGGTGGGCAGAAAGTTGGCGGAAAGCAACATCCAAATAGACTTGAACTACGCGATCACGAGACTTTTTTTTCGTGTTCGCGCTCGTCCCTGCTTTGCGGAGTTCGTACCGATTCCCTGTCTGTGCGCGCTTGGAGAGCACCGCAGCCGCCGTATGTACACTTGATCCAACGCACGTCTCCTTGACAATCTGCCTGACAACTTAACGCAAAACACAACTGCAACACTGCGCGCTTTGGTCGAACCGTGGCAAGCGCACGCGTTGCTACTAGTTATTACGAGTTCCACATTGTGAGGAGCAACAACTACATCATAGCCGACCTTTTAGCTAGCTAATAGGTATAACTCAAAATGCGGTGATACCCTGACACTCGCGCAGTCGGACAACATTGGAGACAACAGTCAAGCAATACTACGAGTTCAGATTGTATCGATGATGAACTACTTTAAAGTGTCTCGTTGGTTTGGGAAGGGTACAAAATGTACATCTTCTATTCCAGAATACCTGTTGAGAGCATGACAGAAATTAAAATCGACTGGGCTTAGAGACAAATACAGTAGTCACCTCTTTACATCAGTTCTTTGGATACCAGTTTGCCATCTCCCTGATGCCATAGAGTCTCATTTTGTCTCTGAGTTTCACGACGTTCTCTGCGGATGGCCTGCAGCCTGGAGTCCCGATCATAAGAAACCAGCAAGAAGATACGGTCGCCGTCTGTACAGAAACGGGGAAACACTTGCACACCCGCCCTTCCATCCAGTCGCACACCCGTATCAGGTGACATACAAGTCTGCTCTGGTGGCCACGTCGCCTTTTCGCCATAGTCTCCTCGTCGGGCACAGGGGGTCCCAGGTCGTGAAGATACCGGTACTCAAACCACTCGTCAGAAAGCGGAAAGCCATACACGAAGTTCTTGCTATTGCGTGTTGCCATGTTGTCTGGCGGCCGTAGTCCCACATACGGCGCAATCGGTAGAGATTTATTGTCAACGAGTACAATTGACATTGCGTATGGTAGTCCAGTCGAAGTGTTGGTGAAGGAATTTAGTGTGCTGGGTGGGTGGCAGGCAAGTGGCACGAGGGCAGCGACTTTTAAGATCTTTCTTTAAGCGAATTCAAACCACATCACGGGCACGCTTCCAACGTAGGTGTCGACGCCACGTGCCGCGGACCTGCATTTGGAGTGCGTCGGGGGTACCCAATTTGGGCAGTGAGTGTGCCTTGCGGGATGCGCCACACAGCGACCAAAACCGACCTAGATGCCGATTTTTCCTTCGGCGCTGCCGTGCGTCGTGGCGAGAGAGAGGCTGATTTTTCATTCTGCACTGCCTGCCGTCATGTGGTGGTATCTTCTGGAATACAGGGCAGATACATCAGGTCTGTATTCTACTCAGAAGGGGGTAGGGTCGCCTGAAAATTGAACATCGCAAATCATTACCCGTAAAAAGGTCCTTTGTTAGCTGATAGTTTGTTGAACTGTAGATGTCTGCAAATCAATGAAATTTCCCGAGCGTATTAGACAGCACTGACCGCGTTCAAACTGCCTCAGAAATAGACCCAGCCATCGGTTCTGTTAGCGCTACCTATAATACACAGGGACCGGTGTACGATAGCCCTAGGATTCTCAGGCATAGATGTCATAACTCTTGGCATGAAGAATGTCATCAAGCAATAGGGTGTTTCACGGTAGACAAAATTGGTCCAACTTGACCTCCAACTTGATCCCCAACTTGACCCGAGTTGGGAACCCAAGTTGGGGTCAAGTCGGGCTCTGGAGCCCGACTCGGGCCCCAACTTGGCGCCCAACTCGGCAGCCAATTTCTAGCCATTATCCTTTTCACTCTTGTAGATATTACACTTTGGCAGTGAAATTTTTAGTTCTCAGTAGCCTCACATGTTATCTACTACATCATTATCTTACATTTTCTGTACATCCTCAGAATGACGAGATATTTTCAAGTTGGGGAAGTGTTTCCAAAAATGGTCGGATTTCGGACGATCACCAACTTGGCCTCCAACTTGATCTGAAAGGGGTCAAGTTGAGGCCAAGTTGGAAGGCGAGTTGGGACCCAAGTTGGGCCCAAATCGGCTACTGTGAAACACCCTAATGATTGGAGACTGAGCGCTGAGCGCTTTTTCATACACTCTGTCAGGCTCACCACCTCCGACTCTGAGAGGAAGCGAGCGTTTTTTTTGTCAATACCCTTGACAAGCGATAAGAGGGCTGAATGATCATCGTCAACGTTTTCAGCTAGAAATCAGTGAACGCGAAGCAAATAGAAGTTCTGGTTCTTAAATTGCATTTCAAATTACAGTGTGAGACCCATAAGTTGACGAAATCTTTTTACAAAATACCGGAGAGTGCTCTTAAAAATTAAAAAACCCTTCCATTGAGAAGGTTCAACGAATAGAACCCTTCCTGAGGTCCATTTCACTTGTAGATGAGTCCGCGGTATCGAAAGGCAAAATGTAAGAGATAAGACTTCTAATTGTAATACGAGACGAGAGATATACAAGGGAGAGTGGGAATGAGAGATAAAATACATTATTTCGTTTCTCATTTTCATATACATATTGAAAATAATGGAGAGAATTAGTATTGAAAATATATTAGAATCTGAATCCGAAATATATGGAAATAGAAATAATGCAAGAGCAAGTTTCAGGACCGTAGGAGGTAATGCGTCACCGGATGTGGGCGCCTAAATATAAACGGACAACAAAAATGTTGTACGAAGCCGAGGCAATGCTGCGCACCGTGTCCGATTACACAGAATACTGGCGGAGAGTTGTCGGGAAAACAAGTGGCGGCGTCGGTTGGGTGTTGGTGCGATGTGACGACGAGTCGGCGTGGGATTCAAAGTGGCGAGAGGTGCGGGAATTATTGTCTTTGTCGAATTTCAAGTCACCATGTGCAGAACCACATATTTTGAACGATTTATGTGTTTGATATTTGATGAAATATTTTAAATATTTTACAAGTAAATTTAAAGGAAATACGAGGCATATTATTTGGTACCAAAGCCCTTTCATCGGGCGGCTACCAAATTATTATCCAAGTAACAAAGGCAGAGAAATTTGAATAATATTTTAAATATTTCATCAAAGAAAAAGCAAATAATTCCTGGTAAATATTTGGTTATGCATGCAGTGAGTGCAGCGAAAGCGTGGGCTGAGGCACTCAGTACTCAGCGCTCATCACTGACTCTGAGTATCATGTCTGTAACTTGGGCGAGAATATTCGAATTGAACCTTTTAAAATAGAAAGGTGAATCCTCAAAATTGCAAGCAGTCTTGATCATGGTTTCGCACCAGAATAGGCTGTCCACTCTTGGTCCATAAATGTGATTCTCAACTAGATCCTTCTCGTCGCAGTATACCCATTTGAGAGACTATCAAGTATCAGGATGAATCTTTAGACGTCACTGTAAATTGATACCCCACACGGACTCGGAATAACGTCCGCATATCATGGACACACGTTTGTATCTCAATCTTCCAAACTTGTCTTGCTTGTGCCTTGCATAAGTTCCAACTATGTCCAGCTTTTCAACGAGACTAACCACAGATTTTCTACCATACTATACCAGATATAAATTGGCAATCACTAGCAGACTGCAGTAGATGCGAGCTTCTTTTGATATAATCTTGATTGTAGCATCTTCCAAATCACACCGTTCATAAGCTCCGCTCATTCCTCACTTTACCGTTTGAAATACATCACTGGTTTACATACAGCACAAGGCCTCGTGCTGAGGCTGGCTGAAAGCTGGCTGTCATTTTTCTCAAATTAGGGCATGAAATTTCACATAAGATGAATCTGCCAACCGACGCTATGGCCTTTAAACCAAGTATATATTGGACCATATTAGGTATCAATATCCTATTTATTATTGGGAGAATTGACGTTGTATGAGTGGTCCCAAGTCTTTTATCAGCAGTATATAGGACTAGACAGTACATTACCTGTACGGATGATAGAACCCGGAAATATAAATAAGGCCGTAGGGCCGGTTGACACCGGCATAGCCCGCTACCCCTTGGTTAGAAAAAAATCAAACACACTAACCGGATATTTTAGAGAGAAATACTTGAGTTGGCGCAGCCCGGACGTACGTCAGTACGTCCGGGGTGCGCGCTCTGAGCAAGGCGAGCCGCGATATTGGAATTTTGACTACCAAACACCAGGGCATATTATATTAATCTCGAGTGGAAAGTTGGCTAGAAGAAAGTTAATTTTGATTATATAGGTACTATATATCTCATATTGGGTTTCTTGCTCCTAATCTACAGATATTGAGAGGATGCCTTCGAATATCTATGCCTGCTGTGTTCACGACGTGTGGGACGAACGAAATCTCCGAGACGTGATCGCGAGAAAAGGAATCCATAAAAGGAAAAAATGAAATGGCCCACCAATTTTGTTCAGGGTCCACATTCTAAGACCCACTACCTAAAGGTAGCGGGGATATCTCAGCAGATAAGGTGTCATGGATTTTTGATTATCACACATGCGGCAGCACGTATTTAAGTTCAATCACATCGATAGACCTGCGCATGAGGTATATAACACAGAATCATGGCCGTAATCAATTTACTCACCACCGCAATGGAGCCCCCCGATGAAATCGAAGTGGTTCAGGAATTTTTCAAAGCTCCACCGCTAGACCCACTGAGAGCATTGCTTATTTCTAACTCCAAATGGGTTGAAGGAGTTCTCCGCTTCCAGCCTAATTTTTTCAAAAATTCAGCTTACATGCGGCAGACTCCCCGGGTGAGGCAATATTCCTCGTTTTTATCCAGGCGTTGTGTACCGTTGGCGGGAACTCTACGGTAGGATTTTTGATTTCCGCTGATCCTATTTCGTCAATGGGCGCATACGCTCTGGGCTCCTCTGCTTGGCTTTCTACGAACTAAGGTCCTGTCCAGGATCTCCGAGGGCTTGAGCAGGGCATATGTTGTCGCACATGTGTTTTCTGGGCATGTTTTACTTTCAATGTTTGTATTTCACTTCATTTTTTCCTGAAAACCTGCTCAACGCTGTAATTTCTAAGTATGTAATATGATCCTAGTATACTATGATAGTCACTATCCTCCGTAAACATATGATATGTTTCAAACATAAATAATGAAATTAAAAAAGATATGAGAGCCTGGAATAAGATACAAAATTGGTTTTCTGAACATGGGGATTCAGTGAAAACATTTGTAAAATCACATACTCTTTTTTTGTTTTGTATTAAATGTCTTGCATTCGGAACATGCTTTTGTTGAATTTGTGTCAAATAGTGAAGTCGAGGTGAAGTTTGGGTGAAGTAGAAACATAAAGTCATGCAAATAGACATCCTTGTAAAAGTTTAATACCGTCAAAAAACGGCCCATCAAACATTTTGGACATTTGACTGCTAGACGGTAGATAACTGGGACAATTTATCATGAATGGAAGGCACATCGAAGTCTCGAAAGTCCGGCCAGAGGCCGTGAGAGTCATAGGAAGCGCATATGGCCGATGCAAATTTGAAATCCTACCGTAGAGTTCCCGCCAACCTTAGTTGTGACTGACTGTATACAGATTCTTTGGCTTGGATGCGCAGATTCAAGAGTTCCAGAGTCGGTCATCACTCTGGCACGTCCTGGGGATATATTTGTTCACAGGAATGTAGCAAAGTTCGCGCTATAGCACCTCTCCGTGAAAACATGAGTTAATTCTTTCCGCAGTCAACTTCTTGCCGACGACACAAACTTTTTGTCCGTGCTCGAATATGCTGTAGATGAGCTGAAGGTCGATCATGGTAAGGCTTCCTCCCTTCATTATAATTCACGATGCTCATATTATATTCATATATCTGTTTAAAGTCATTGTTGTCGGTCACAGCCGATGCGGCGGTGCTTATGCTAGCCTTCAAGCAGTTGGCAGGAATGAACACCTCAAAAGGCCTATCCAAACAGTGACCTCGCATCCCGTGGAAGCCCCAATTAACCGCTGGCTCGCGCCACTCACCGAGCTTACCGCTACCATCGATCTGCCTAGTGAGCCATCCAAAGCCCTCGAAATTCTCATAGACGAGAATGTCAAGACCCAAGTCAACAATCTTTCCAAGACAAAGACCATTCAAGATGCGTGGTCCAGAGCCCGAGCTCCCCCCCAAGATCAACTTCCCGAACATCCGTTGGGCTCGGGCAGAGTGTGGATTCATGGTTTGGTGTACGAATTGGAGAGCGGGTATCTGAGGGATCTTGACGTGTCTCAAAATTGGGAGTTGTAAAAATCATCGGGTTGCAAGCATATGTAGTGCTTTTTTGAGGTCCATCGTAATCGCTGCCAAAGTGATTGCAATACTATGATTTTCTTTGATAAGGTGTTTGTGCTTCATAGAATCAAGCAGGGTTGTTTTAGTGTTGGCATCGATGTAGAAACATTCTAATCGCGTCTCAAATGGGAAAATCTGGGAGAGAATAAGGAAGTAGTTCTAACCGATCTTTCCCATTCCAGTTGATCAGGCTCTAGCCTTAGCAAAGTGTATACATTTGTGAAGAGCTAGCCCATGCGCCGGAAGCTCCCCATCTCGCTAAATGCCGCCTATGAAGCGCTGTATATTCACATATCACCACAGCATCGCGTTCGCACGCTCATAGTAGTTTCAAGCTACTGCGAGGTCGCGCAAATTGAACCCAACGCAGCGCCAATTTAGGTCCATCAGTGGGTCCAGCCTCCGGGCGTGCATCAAGTAGTCCGAATGTTTTTTTTTCTATTTTACAACGAGGTTTTGAGAAAGTGTGCGTCTTAATCCGATTTCCTTTCCGTATGGCGTACTAACCCTCAATTGAAGTTGTCTACTTGTGTCGTTTTTTCTTATCCTTCTGTTAAGTAACCCATTGGTGACTTATCACTGTGTCGCCTAGGTACTTCAAGTTGCGACGCGCTAACGAAGCGCGCGAGGCGACCCCCCGGACGCACGCTACAGCGGTAACACTATGCGCACGGAGGGGCTTCCTGGAGAGCGGTGCGTGGGGCCACAGCTCGAGTCCATTACAATATGATAGAAAAAGGTGCGCGCGCACGCATGAGACTCAGGGTTGGCTCGGGGTATGCGACCGCAGAAGACATGATGTAGGTGAGCCGGGCCGGGCCCTTGTGCACGTTGTACGTGTTCGTAGCGATTCCGTGAGCTCCTCTTCCTCTCAAAGCCCACTGCCGCCAGTCTCTTCGACCGATGCAATCATCAATTACCGGCGTCTCCACGATGAGATTATCCGTATTCAAAATGGCGACGCCGATCTTCAATCACTCGTAGAGACCGCAGAAAAGCTGATCGATGTGTTCGCCCCGACTCCCCAGAGCGTGTATACTCACAGGGACTGCAGTGCGTCCGTCAGGCTTGATGCCGTGATGAACTCCATGCTCGTATATGCCGAAGAATGTGGCAGCGAAGGCGGAAAACGATACGTGGCGGCGGCCATCGTCGCGTGCAGCAGCAGCCACCAGGAAAAGGTGCCAGAGATTGTAGCACTCTCTGCGCTTGGCATAACGTGGCTGACTCATCTGCTCTTCATATGTACGTCTCTCCGTTGCAAGTGAAGACCTTGCTCTCAGCTCTGACATCTCTGGTACGGTAGTCAAAACGAGCCATAGAACGATTTCGCAGAAAACCCCAAAACCTGCTAAATCTACAGGAAAGAAGGTTCATTCATAGATGATGTTTGTGGTCTTTCATTTACCCTTAAAAAACTCTGTTAACTTTCGACAAGTTAATGGCCAGGGACGGATACCAATGTGCCCTGACGGGATACGAAGATGTATCGCGTCCCATACGGGAGAAGCCTCCAGCAGTTTTTCTGAAAGCTACCCACATTCTTCGCAGGGGCGTTGGCGAATTTTGCACCGACCCCGAATCAGAATTCGTAAGACTTGTTCTTTTCTGTGTGCAGAAGCACTGCGTCTGAATGCCTTGTGTTTCGTTGCAGGTGGACTCGGCTGCTACGACTTTCGACATACTCGTGGACTTCACCTGTCTCTCGCCAGCAGCACTACAAAACTCATTCAGCGAACTACACGATGCATCAAACGGTATCTTGCTTGAATCAAATGCACGCCTTGCCTTCGACGGATATCACTGGTGCTTACAGAAAACACAGGTAGGTGCAAAACCATCGATGACTTCTTGGCTTCGCTGATTGAAAATCCAGGCGGAGAACGTGTATTCTGTCAAAGTCTTTGATAACGTAGGCCATGTACGCAGGCCTCCTGATAACGTCACATTCCGTGATAAAACTGATGATTTCGACCGCGGCGCGAATACTTCTCGCAAGGGGATTCGCTCTATCCCCCTTCCTAACCCTTCATATATCGCCATTCACGCTTCCATCGCCGGAATCTTGCATATGAGCGCAGCGGGGAGCTTTTTTGACGAGCTTCTGCACAAATACAGGGACAGAAACGACAATTGCCCTCCTGTTCAATGCTGGCCTCAGCTCGAGGAAATCATGCAAACACGCCTACTGAGGAACGCGTTGTCTGAAGCGTTTCAGGGTGACAATATGTGCTAGATATGGGATGGCTCATATACTTAGACTATAGCCCGTAAGTAATCCCAAATCATAGTCGTGTATGCGCATACTGACACGTCTCAATGGTCACCAGAATACAACGCACACCTTTTCGTTTTGCCCGTCCATCCAACGTGGTCTGTCAGCGATTTTCTTTTCTTCTCATTTTCCGAGAAATTGACATTCCACCGTCTACCACCTGCCTGTTTGCCCAACTTCTCCATTCGTGAAGCGTACCACCCTCGCGCTTGCGACTTGTATCAGTCCATGTCGCGCTGTCCCTCCGAGCCTGATTATTTTGCTCTTCGCCTACCAGGCATGTCTAAGAATGCGCACTACGTATGCCGGTTCAGAAAGCCATCAACGTGAATAAGACACTGCCCGCGCATCCGGTCGAAGATTACCAAGCCTGCGGGGTGTTTATCTGGCCGTCGCTCTCGTGTCCTTACGCGCGGACGAATGCACCCCGCCCACTGTCGCGTGCCCTCCATCCAAATCCATGACTGCCTGCATCCTACCCCCCTCGAAAGCACGCAGTATTGCGTAGTACGTGCATACTTAGCGCATAGCTGTCCGTCGCTTCGATCGCTATCTGCTTAGCCTGTGCCCGCCTGGCGGCCTGAATGGTGCGCTGACACCCGCGGGATGGCGATTACTCATGTGCCCGAGCATGCGAGCAGGCGTTCACCGGTGTAATGATCGAATTTATCCTCTTCCGCTCGCACGCGCGGCCTGCTTGCTTCAGCGATATGACGCGGTGCAGATTCACTTTCCAATACACCTCGTCCACGCCACATATGTCCCCTACCACGCTCCCTTCAGACAAGACGCTCGGGTATCTGCGCACCGCTGTTTCTCTTGTGCTTACAGCCTACCTTCGACCTCATCCACGCTCTGCGCTCCAGGCAGCCTATTCGCGATCTTCTTATATCGCCACCTATTTCCCCCTCTCCCGGCGCTTGCTTTCATTCTTTATTACGCGTGTTTCCTCTGCATTGTTCTATGTTTGGCAGGGGTCGGCGGTTCACGGTTGCGTGTGCCCGGACGGGGGCCAGTCGATGTTTTCCGGCCGTCTTCTTGCATCATGCGTGCCCTCGCACGCAGGCAAGCCCGCCCTGTTCCAATATTCAACAAGCCCTCGTCCGCGCTCGTATGGTGATGCGCAGATTATAGGTTGGTTGCCTCTTATACCCTTCAACGTCAACGCGCGTCGATGGCCGATCACACGCATGGCCCGTGCGCATTGCGTCGTGCCCTACCAACATGGTTCACAGTGCCGCGCTGTACTTCGCCCCACCCGATGCGCGTGCAGTGGCGCATGTGCATACGCAAATATGGGTGCTGCGCTGGGCGATAGCCATAAGCATCCTAAGGCCGTGCATTAGGCAGAGGTGTATATTACATACCATAGGATGATATACATGGTCTGTCTCTGATTGACGAAGGTGGAGTCGGGAGAGTAAAATGTGTCGGAATGTTGGATTCTGGATTGAAGCCACTCTTGCTTAACCAGCCGCGCCGTCGCTCGGTCCGAGGGGTGTAAGCGCATCGTGGTGCTCAAAAACATAAAAAAGTTAATGAACATTGAAGATTACTACTAAGTAGTTCGCTGCCCGGTCGGCGCTGTCCTGGGTCCAGTTAGAACTTAGAACTTAGCAGTGACCGTCCCTCAGGTGAGGATGAAATTTTGACATGCAAAAGATTCGGGTACGGGGAATCGAACCCCGAGCTGCCGCGAGCACTCCTATGATATGAGAGGCGGCAATGTTAGCCGTTACACCATACCCGATATAGTATTGCCGCCGCCCCGCGCCCCAACATCCCGATGATCGAGTGATGGCGCATCAGAGACTACTAAATATGGGAAATTGTCTGCTAAAGCAAGTACCACTAATGGCTTGTAGACTAACATGCAATGCAGATACAATAAGTAACCTTATTGATGCTCTTAGTTTATTTCCAAACTGGTGGTACTCCGTCACATTGATCCGTTACCCATAGCACTACTTCAAAGTTCACAGCACTCCGGTGTGGAAGCCCTGCTTGGAGTCTGACGTAGTTCAAATCTCCGATTGGCCGCGTCCGTAAGATTCAAAGAAAGATAAATAAAACATCTGGTCGAAAAGAGAGGACTGAAGGCTGCAGAACAAGCGCACTGTCCTCTTATACCGGTTACGGCATTTGGACTCGTGTATGTAGTGGCGCAGTCAGTGCAAAGTCAGTGCCCTTCTGCCGGTAAGTATCAATGATGATGCATAACTTCGGCGAGTGCAGATAGGCTTTACTTTGGATCTCATAGAAATCAGAGGAACTTCTGAATGATTAAAGTAACGTATCAATTGCAGGATCCTAAACTTATTTGTTAAGTCGCCCGGCAGGACGGTTCGTAGGCGGCTTGGCAATTGCGTAAAGCAGTATTTATGAACGCAAAGGTTACCGAAAAATCGGGCACGCCCCTACGTAAACGGATAGCCGCACAGATCACCGAGCCTTGCTTCTCGGGTAGCAAGGAGTGTGAACGTCTCACTGTTAGTGGAGACGTCTCAGCGCGAGTAATTCATCAGCTTCTTTGAATGTACAAATAGTATCATACTTATGTTTGTGTAGTGCACGTCCTTCAGTGCAAGGGTAATCGTCCCTCTTGGCTATGCAGTCTAATGCCATGTCTACATGGGCCCAGCGTGAATGAAAGATTTCCTTGGATAACTTTCTAGTTTGTTATTCTACTTTCCTAATAGCCGCGTAGTGATACTGGAACTACCATGCCCCAGTGGTGCACTTGGGGACAGTAGCGACGAGTGAGTTATGGAGAGGCGCCACGGCACGGTTGCTGTCGTCTTCCGAATTATAGGTTTCACACTTGCTGGAGCAGCGGTGATCATATTTGGATTCTCTCCGGTTTAGATTCGGTAGGAGGGAACTAGTGGAGCAAAGAACAGTATTGGAGCAGAAGATAGTATCAATAGAACTTGCTGACCATCGACAACTAAGCAGATATGTGGACACTATATGGGTAGGTCATAGTTCCGCACTTCCAGGGAACTCGAAAACACCTTAGCCAAGAACAATTAAGCAATAAATATTACTATGCCTCCCCCACTGTACACAATCCGTCTATGCCGGAGTCACCGCGGCTTCTTGGCGGGGATTATATCTGCCTGGGCAGACGCAGGCAGACAACTAATCATTGGATTTAGTAGATATCGGTGTTTATCCGGGCGCAAGGCGATGAAATTGGACCCGAGGTGTGAATTCCTGGCAGTAACGTCTCACTGATGGCCGCGATGCATATTGGTGCCACTGCCGGGAGCCAACAATTTTTCCGAGTGAAAAACGCAAATAAAATGGAAAGATTTTGGTTTAAAATGTAGATTAGATAAAATATATCCTTTTTAAGCGATTCTTCTGAATGAAAAAGACATGAGGAACGAGAATAAAAGGTAGAGTGTGTGAATGATTTTGCATATTTACTATTATACCTTTTGTGAACATTTTTAGAACGACAAAATCGGTTCACGACGCAAGCTTTTGTTCGCRTTTTCCAGTGAGAGATTTTTGATGTTTTTCAATATTGAAAAATGCATTAAAAATGCCTCATTTAACAATAAGGTAAACGCGAAGACAACGATGAATTGTTTTACGATTGTTCAATGTTTAAAATAGACCACCAAAATTTCAGTGGTCTATTTTAAACCTTGAACAATCGTTTCAAAACTGATAAACATCTTTTTATTTTGTACTTTTCTAAATGAGGGATTTTAAAYGCATTTTTCAATATTGAAAAATGTCAAAAATTTCACACTGAAGAACGCGAACAAAAGCTTGCATCGTGAACCGATTTTGTCGTTCTAAAAATGTTCACAAAAGGTATAATAGTAAATATGCAAAATCATTCACATACTCTACCTTTTATTCTCGTTCTTCATGTCTTTTTCATTCAGAAGAATCGCTTAAAAAGGATATATTTTATCTAATCTACATTTTAAACCAACGTCTTTCCATTTTATTTGCGTTTTTCACTCGGAAAAATTGTTGGCTCCCGGCAGTGTGCAGCTGTTTCGCGGTGCTAGTTATCTCCCTAGTATTTTCTTCTCTGGAGGGATGGCGGGGGGTGACAGAATGGCACGAGCTCTTGGCATGTCTTGAACTGTTAGTATTACGGTGATGAATATTCGCATCAGTTTGGCGTCAGTATGTGCCAGTGACTTGTGATTATTTAAACCTATTCAACCTAGCGGCTTAACGCATTCTTTAATTGAGAATGCATGATGCTACGGTCGCCGGTGTCGATGGAGTTTTACTAGGGTGTTACTACATTGCGTACACGGATTTGGAAGAGCAGGAATAATTCACCTCCAATTTGCTGCGAATCTTTTGTTTCACGTGATCTCAACATGCGCGCGACCGTTGGCGACGACGAAGAACACGAACCGCCGTCGTCATGGCGTGGTCGAAAAGTCCTATAAGATGAAAGATGGCTAGACCATAAACAATCGACCATTGATCAGCACCATCAGTCGCAGGCTGTCTTGTGCCTCGCCGGAGAATGATACCCGACCTTCCGTTTGACATGCGCGGCATAGTAATGGCAGTGCTGGGTAAGGATGCCTTGACTCGGCCGCCTACTCGGACATCATCTTCATTCTGTCCCAATCCTGCATGCACCCGCCCACGTAGCCGTTTTCTTCATCTTGCTGGCAAGCATCCAAGCGGCATGGACCACTTAGGACACGAGGAGCGCCAGGGCGCGCAGCTTGCAGTTGAACAACTTGACCTTCAGCTTATACGTGATTCCCACCTGCTCAATCTTGTTTCCGGTACGTTGAGCACGTCTTCACACTTCTGCAGACTCAAGATGGGCTTTTGTTCCAGTGGCCGCACTGACCTGGGTGGTCTATGACCTTATCTTGTGCTTCGCGAAGGAGGTACGAGATCAACGCGTTGATTCGTGGACTAAGCTTGACGTGTTCTACCTGCAGATATCTGTGATTTGGGATCGCTGGTATGTTTGCTTGTTGGTACAGCTGCCGTTGAGCTTCTCACAGACAAGTGTAGGAACAAGCCCAGAGGCCGTCATTCAAGACGAATATATGTGGTCGTCCGCTATGCATCAGTGCTGAATCTTGCGTGCGTCTTATGCTGTGTTTGATATGGGTCATTCCTCATCGCGCGATCATCTGCAGCTGGTTTGTCTCTGGTATGTTTTCAATTCGTTAAATTTCATGTCAATTTTCGTGTCTTATCTTCTCGTCGGTGCCAGTGAACATGAGCACGAAACTCAGTATCAATGTGAGTCTCACTTCCAACTCTTGAATTAGCGTCTTCAAATATCTAACCGTCTGATGCAGTTGTATGCAAACTTCTATATATCTCCATCATCTACCTGCCTGATCTTGCGCCCTTCCGACCGCAGCTGCAATGTGTGGTACTACGTCGTGGTCTTGTCAGTATCCTCACGCCAGTATTCGCAGTCGCAGTCCTCACAACCATCTAGGAATACGGCGGTTGTGACGTTGCTACCCGATATCATGATGCTCATCCGAATAAACGCAGTATACGACTGGACGCCCAGTTGTACGTGCTCGCGTTCTGCCCAGGTTTCTTCGAAGACGCCAACTAAATCTTTACATTTCTAGATATGCTGCTGACTGTCATCCTCTTTTCCAGTGAGTGCGAAATACTCGCAGTCATATGATTACCGTGGATTAAAAACATTAACTTCCCGTCTAGTCCAATTGACGGTCTGTCGACCATTTTTGACGTGATGATGGATACAGTTCTGACGGAACATGGTTCTATTCTTGTTTAGACTAGCCTGGGGACAGGCTTTGTATACATATCCTCAAGCACGATTATCCCTCCTGGAGACTCGCATATCCCTGGATGTCGTATCACCACGACCTCGCTACCCCCAGTCTTCACTCTGGGAGCCTGGTGAATTTCCACCCTCGTTATTATTTATATTGTCTCACAGCGATTACTTATATCCCAGGATCCCGTCAATAGTGGCCCAGTGCATCTACTTTGTGCTGATGCTTAAAACTTTTTTCAGCGTTCTTTGTAACCTGGATGCTAACGGGCGGCCAAGCTGGAAGAGCCTGCGCGAAATGCGCACCCTCATCCCCACCATGAATATCTTCGCGCGGCACGGCTTCATATATTTTCTCCTGTAAGTCGCGTTATGTATGTACCCCGCTGATCGGCCAGCGACTGATCTCCGGCGATATTCCCAGCGCTATAGGTATAAGCTTTTCTATTGTCTTACCGGCGCAGTGCTGACACGGTCGTCGTCTCCTCCAATCACCCAGCCGCCAAAATCGCTAATATCCTTATCCTCTTCTTCCTCACGGGGCCCCTGCACGGCATCGGAATTCCGTGCGTCTTTTCTCTGGCGACCGCGTCTCCATCGTTTCTGCTAACCTTAAAGCTTATACTTACCAGTTTCATCATGGCTCTGTACCCCATAATGGTAGTCCATCCGCGTTTCGCGACCTTCTCGCGACCTGCTGACGCACACTTCCAGGTTACACGCCTCAAGCTTAGCCTGGGCGAGTTTCTCCACTTCATCAAGCCACCGTCGCCTCTGATCACACCGTCGACATCGAGCCGTACAATAAGCATGGTGCATTCGTTTGCCGCGCCCTCGCCGCATTTTGAGAATGGACCTATTACTTTCGCCCCTCGCGCGTCGCTGACGCTATCGCGCGCTTCGCGGCTAGATTTCATCGACAGCGAATTTTAGTCGCGGATGGGACACTCTGCTCGCAGCTCTCCGCCTATATGGCCGAGATTCTAGAGCAGATAAATTATTGCATAAATATTGTACGGTTATAGTGACAGCAAAGCTTGGGGAGTATGTATAGAGAAAAGCAGGGGAAGTCCATCGTGTACA
Source organism: Hypholoma sublateritium FD-334 SS-4 (assembly GCA_000827495.1). Lineage (NCBI taxonomy): Eukaryota > Fungi > Basidiomycota > Agaricomycetes > Agaricales > Strophariaceae > Hypholoma > Hypholoma sublateritium. The sequence goes on along the minus strand of KN817606.1, from coordinate 52,275 downwards.
TGTACATAAATAACATAAAACGTAGTAAAACACTTAATTTGACCCGATAGCAGTACAGTAAGGAGTGGTGGCGTACGTAGGCCCACTATATCAGGTTGCACCAGACATTGCCGTAGCGATCCTGTGCTGCGCCTGTAAGCCCGAGGCCGCGCTCGCCGTTCGCGCTGTCGATGTACCCCACGCCGTAGCTGGCGCCACCGTTGAACTCGTTCGTCGGACAGTTAAAGCCGACGAACGGCGGGCACGCGCGGTCGACCTGGTTGCACTGCTCGAGACACGGCAGCAACGCATTGTACGGCTCGTCGAGGGCGGGCAGGAACGGGTTGCGCGGCGTGCTGCTCGTCGCCTGCGGGACGAGTGCGGAGAGCACCTGCTGCCCGCTGCCCGCCTGGCGCGCGGCGGAGATCCCCGTCGCGCTAGGGGCCGCGGGCGTCGCGGTGAAGCCCGCGGGATTTGCAGGGCTTGGCTCCGTACAGCGCGTGAACGATATGCTGCAGAGCCATGTTCGGTACTCGCGCTGGCAGTCGTTGCAGCCTAGGAGGGGCGAGTACCAGTCGCGCCCGCAGGCGAAAGTCGTGAGCACCGTGGTGAAATTGGCCAAGTACGAGAGTAGGGGCGTGGTTACGGCGGGAGGCATGTTGGTGGCATCGTAGCCGAGGGCGCCGGTGGGTGGAGCGGGCAAGGGTACGGCGTATGCGACACTTGGACAATAGGGTAGTGAATGAACTAGCGGACAGTTGAATGCGGCTGTGGGGGTCGGGTTATCAGCAAGGATTCGAAGACTAGGGTTTATAGAGAATGTGAAAAGAAAACAAGAAACGGCGCGTGCGGTGACGTAGTGAGTTTGTGATTCAGCAGTAATCAAGGCGAGAGCGCTAATCCGAGCTTATCCCAGCAGCGTCCACATGGTGAGCACATAGCGCATAATCACGAGTGATGGGCCATGAAATATCCAAGGGTTCTTGGGTATGAAAGCCACGCCATGGCACTATGCGCATGACCACGCTGTGCATTTTCGGATAAACCCAATGAGAGAAATGAACTGACAAACGCACCGGACTTTGTCGCAAAAAAGATTGGACCGCTCACGTTCGTAGACTGTAATACGAATGCAGTGTAATTCGTAGAGGGAGTAAGACCGCCAAGAAGCCACTGTGTGCGCCAACCGAAGTTATCGCGCACCCACTGCGTCTGGCTTGCAATCGACCCTTCAGACACCTGGGATTGGAGGAAGCAGGCTGTGTGAGGCTTGTTGGCGAACCCTGCGGATGTGGAGAATATTTTGAGCGTAAAGTTGGGAGAGCTCGTGGGCTGGTCGGGTTGCGACATGTTTGCAGCAGGTAGAGTGTAGTTTGGATACGTAGGTGCGGGGGTGTCGACGGGCAGATAGGGTGATGAAAAGAGAAGAGCTTGATTTGAAGTGGTGTCGCCAAGGAAGGGTGAGTCGGGTATTACTTGGTGCATAGGTACTGTCGCAGAGGTCAACAGGGGGAGTAGGACATGCGATGGAGAATCATACCGCTATCAGAGACGCCTAGTTGAAAAGATATCCCTTGAGCGCCGTTCTGCTCGACGGCAAGGAGGCCGCCATTCGGAAATGGGCCCGTCCAATTACCCTGCCCATTCTGCACTGAGATTTCGAACACATCGAGACCTCCGGCTGAGCTTGGATCGTCTTGACTGTCTGAATTACTGATATTTGAAATGAAGAATCTAGGGATAGGCGTTGAGCCGGAGCAGATGGCGACGCTGAGAGCGAGATTTTGGGATGGTGGCAACGCAAAGGATTTTGGCAAACTAGAGGACGTGAAGGGAGCCACGGCATTTAAACCCAACGTTGTACGTGCCTGAGCAAACGCCAGCGTTGCAGAAAGCAGACATAGCAGGGCCTCTGGCAGCATCGAGCAGGCGTCGTCGTCGTCGTCGGGAACAGCAATCAAAGCATTACCTAATAATTCGGACGCACGTGGAATCAAAACGATCACGAAGCAGCACGAAACCGTTCTTCTACTACCTCCATGAACTATATCTCCACACAAACGTCTAATCTCTTCTATCTTCCAAGATAGCCAAGAGAAAGCCAAGCACCTGAATGCACCATGCACTACGCCCTTTGTTCGTATTGCGCGGGTCCGATGGTCTACCAGTTGCATGTGGAGAGCGTCGGGAAGACATCGTTTATCAACCCGTTCACCCCACACAGCTGCTTGTTTACGCTCAGCAGCAGCGCACGACGCACGGTTGATAAGACTAGTCTATCTCACACCGTTTTTCACGCGCTCTGTTGTCCGATAATGCGACATTCCTCGTCGATATCTAAACGCTTTAAACTCAGAAAGAAATTGGAAGACGACGCAAAGTGACGCTCACCGCTACTTTTTCCAACGCAAGATGCATCTCTTTGTCGTCGCCTTTCTTGGGTTCGCATCTGCCGCTATGGGCCTCGTCATCCCTCGCGCTCTGCCCACGCCCATCAGCGCTGCGACAGCTAAGACCTACCTTGCTGCATGTAGGTTTTGTTCATTTTGTTGTATTCTAACTGTCAACTAACCGCGTAATCTCTTCAGTGACCGTAGAGGTCGAGTCTAACTCACCTGCATATGATCGTGATCTCTTCGTGCACTGGATCACCAGTCAGTATACTTCGGAAATGACATTTATAACATGACTCTTACTATGGCTGTTCAGTCTCCGGCACATGTAACACAAGAGAGAGTAAGTCAATTGCCTCGATAATATTTTTGCGTCAATAACCCATATTTTCTTCCAGCCGTGCTGAAGCGCGATGGAACCAATGTTGTGACCGATAGCGCCTGCGCGTCCACCTCCGGCAACTGGGTTTCACCATACGACAACGTTGCGACCACTCTCGCCAGTGATCTTGACATTGTATATATTTGCTTCTTTCCAGAATATCCTCATTCTGAATTTGTGCATTACAGGACCATCTCGTACCCTTGAAAGAGGCTTGGGTCTCAGGTGCCCGCAATTGGTCTGCCGCCCAACGCCAGGCATTTGCCAATGATCTTGTTCGCCCTCAGCTCGTTGCTGTCACCGACTCGTACGTTCTTATCTCGCATCTGATCAGGCCTCAGCTTAAATTATCACAACTCCTTTACAGGCTCAACCAATCTAAGGGTAAGTCATCTTTCCACCCGTCGTGTAGTGCATGTTGCCATATGAACTGACAAAATTTCCCACTTCTGCGCACACCTCGTGAACAGGCGACCAGGGTATGTTACCAAATACTCTACGATTACAGCCTACCTGACATATACATCGCCCTACTAGACCCCGCTGAATGGATGGTCCCTCTTGCCAGCTACAAGTGCACCTACGTCCGTGCCTGGATCGAGGTCAAACACTACTACAGCCTCAGCGTCGACACCGCTGAGAAGGCTGCCCTCACGAGCTACCTCGCCAGCTGCTAAATACCTAGCGGCTGTTCCACGCACGCTCGTCCCGAGAAAAGGGATAACAGTGTATGCGGAAAAGGATGATAAATTAACGACGACCCATGAAGGTATCTGTAGGCATCTGATGAATAAACGAATCTGCATGCATTTTGTTCGAGAGCTCACTATATTGGGTGTTGTCGATCTTGAGGCAAATCGGTCAATGTCTATCGATTGTAGAGATCTTATTGAAAAACTATATCGCATTATCAAACAGTGCCGGCTACCACAAATATACAGGAGGAGTCTCGCTTCGCTCTGACTTCAAAAAACAAGTCACTCGCTTCTTTGAATTCCTAGACCTACTTGTTGTTACCTGGGTCAGAAGGCCGCTCGGAGCATTGAAAAGAAGAGAAAAGCGAAAATATAGTCTGCTTTGGGGAACAGTAGCCTTTGCAAGGGCCATAATATTCGTAGTCATCGCGGATTAATCTCACATAACCAAATCGCACACAATCTTTGCCGTTCAAAAGGAGGCTCGCGCCACCCCAATGAAGTGCTAGAGGATGGGAATTATACTGCGGAGTCATTTAATCTAAGATCATCGTTCAATGTTACAAGATAGTATACAATTTAAATAAATCGGTGTTCTATTCGTCGCTATAGGTCAACCACGATGTCCAAAATTTCATCAGCCCTCCCACTGTCACCTTGAAACAAGCTGCTTGTGGGCGCCAGAAAATATACCTAACTTCTTTGATATCAGGACTTGATTAACAAGTGAATTGTACTGCGCACTACATTTACATGTACTGCCCGGGCCAGATACAGAATGAAACAAATCTTACAGCTTCCCTGTCGGCGCTCTGAGCGCTCCTCATCGAAACTGTTAGTATTGCCTTGATTTTGTTGATTTACGTAGGCCATGGCGTCCCAAGGATTATTTTTATAGGTACATATGGCATATCTCGCCTCCAGTTCCTATTTATCTCATGCTACTGACAGTTAATAACGAGGCATAATTCTCGCTCGGTCTGTGGCGCAATTTTCCATCCTTAGATGTAGATCTATGTACCAGCTAAAAAGCATAAGCTCATAATATTTAACATAATTCTAATACAAACAGTCCTGGTTCTCTCTGATCGGCGAAGCGACAGCAAAACGGCAAGCTGTGCCCCGCTCAGTATCTATCGTGGAAGTTCAAGTCGATGCAGTCTAAGCATCCAGTCTACTGGCCTTCCGCTTGCACAGCGGCCGCATTCTCCGTTAGGATTGAGTTTAGTTCGTCCCGTTTCAGGCAGTTCGAATACTGGAAGCTCGCGGCGAGCGCATCGAGCGCCGCCTCGTCGAGGCCGACGAAGTGCTCTGCCCACTCCTTCACGAGGAATTCGCTGATCAGGATATTGCGCGAGATGCGGGTAATACGCTCGCTGAATTTCCACACGGGCGCGGGGTAGATATTGCGGAATCTCTCTGGGATCTCCTCGAGAACGTGATCCTGCAGCGGTTGGTAGACGTCGCGCACTGCAGCGTCATCAGCGCCCCAGGCATCGACCGCGAGGCGGTGCTTCTTCGCCAGGAAGTCCGCGAAGCGTGTCATGTATGGCGTCTCGGGTGAGATGAAGACCATGCCCTGGAAGCCGATGTCCTTGTACAGCCAGATCGACCAGCTGAGCTTGTCCTATGACGCGGGAGGTAAGGATCTGTCAGCCGCCGCAGGGACGTGATATGGGAATCGATGTCTAGATACCTTGTTATAGATCTCGAGCTGGTCCTTGAGGACGTGGTACCGCCGCCGGTTGATTGCGTCTGTCGCGTCGCCATCGTATGACTTGCGCGCGTACACGGGACCCCACTCGCCGTTCCACACGCAGAGCCCGCGCTCGTCCATCCACTCGCGCTTCTTTTCGTAGCTCCGCCTGAGCCGCCGCTGTTGCTCCGCAGAGCCGACGTAGTCCTGCGGCGCCGCGGGGAAGCCGAAGGTCGTGTAGTCATGGATCGAGTAGCCGGTGTTGTCCCAATTCTTGTGCGCGTCACCGAAGTGCGAGAAGTCAGACGCGAAGGTGTTGGCGTCGAAGAAGATTGCATGGTCCGGGTCGACCGCGCGAATCGCGGTGTGCACCTGGTTGTAGAATGCGATGAGTCGTGTGTGTTTCGAGTCCGTCGGCTCGTTGAGCGGGTTGTAGCCTGCGATCCACTTGTTATCTTTGTAGTGCTTCGCAAGCTCTGTCCACAGCCAGAGGACACGGTCCTGGAAATCTTTGTGGTTCCAGACTGATGTGGCGCTATTAGTACACATTCTATCGGGTAAGCGGTGGGATAACACGCACAGTTAGCGATATGGCTGCCGTGGTCGGCGTGCCAGTCAGTGTTCTGTCCGCCAGGCGCGGTGTGCAGGTCCAGGATCGTGTAAATGCCGTGCTTTGCACAGAGGTTGATGACGCGATCCAGGTGTTTAAATCCGGATTCTTTAAGGACGCGTGGGTTCATATCATCTACATAGAGAAGGTGGGTTTCTATTAATATCAAAGAAGTATCCACATGATTGGTTATCCATACCTTCGAAGTGACGATAATTAAATGGCAGGCGAATGCAGTTCAACCCCAAACTCTTGAAAAATGCAGCATCCTCGTCTTGGAAGAAGTATTCGAGGAACTGAATACTGTGTCATTAGCGATACGGAGCGGAAGCGAAGTACCGACGAACCTTGTCAAAGAAAAACTCTGACTTCTCCTCCCCAATGGTCTCCGCGAGAGCTTCGCGGATCTGATACTCGCAACCAGGATACCCTGTGTACTGTTCAGCAACAAGTTCAAGAGAAAGCTCTGTCACTGACCTGATATGAAGTTCTCCATGCTGGGAATTAATAGATCATGGGGTCAGCATAGCATTTAGACTCGAGGAAAAGAGAGTTGACAGACTTCATCCAGCCACCGAGGCCGGCGCCGCGAAGGACAATTTCGTTGCCTTGCTCATTTACAATCTTAGTCCCAGAAATCTTGAGGAGCGACATGGTGATCCGAGAAAAGAGCCGTTCGTGGAACCACTGGCTTTTATAGCGCAGCGTAAAACCCCAGGGACGGAGGGCGCTGCCGCGGTCCGGAGAATTCTGCAGACCAGGTGGCCCCCGAGGATTTACCGCGATATTGAAGTGTTCATCAAATCATTGCGGGGCCATGTCTGGCCATGTCGAGAGGCTTGAGAGTCACCTCGAAGAATTCGAGTTATAATTGGTGGCAGCTGAGTGAAGGCTGCAGGGAGAAATAGCCCTGACGACAGTGTGCGACAAACGATGATAACATGGGAGACGCCTCCATACAGCGGCCAGCTTGCACCCTCATCTTGGGCTTCGTCAGGATCGGACAGCTCTGTCAAACGTATTTCCCATTAGTGTATCCTGGCCAAGCCTGAGCGGCAGATGAATGGGGCCCCACGCACATTGAATGCAGTGATCGGATAACTCATTTCTGCAGGTAGGTTCGCTGCCGATTGGGCAGTTCCCCAGAGCTGGGAACCAATCCTGAGGGGTGCTTTCGGACCTAGGCATTCTGTAAATAAAACTTATCTTTGAAGAACGGCTTTGATGTCGAGAGCTAGGTTGAACAGGGCTGCCCCACTGCCCGCCCACGGAACCCCTATGTAATTTCCCCGCAGTGGTCTGTCCATTTCAAATTGTGCCTCGGCACGGGTGGGGTACCGCGTTTTCAATGCGGTCTCCGGTCACAGGTGCGAGGTGCTGTTACTGGCAATCTTGCCCGAGAGTTATCGGCCGGACGGGTCTTCCAGTTACATCATCACGTCATTTGGAATGCTGTAAGACGGTCTTCTATTGGGAGGGTATTAGCCATTCATGTACATAGGATTAGGTGAGGCTCCAGTCTTCCATCTTCAAAGAGAAGCACGACATGTACTTGGGGTCAAGACGTGCGTGAATCGAGACCCACTCCTCCGATAACACGCCAGGAAACAGTTCCATAAAAAAAGCCGGCCAGAAACGCCCGAAAAGATATTTTATGTTCTCGTTGCTCACCTGTTAAGAATCGCGTTAGAGCAGATGGCGCGGGTTCTTCGTGCCAAAACGACGTCTGGCTGAGATCCGAGAGAAGAACATCAACGAAGAATAAGCATCGTAGACCCGCTTTGCGTGGAGCGCTTGGCGTACGTGTTTTGGCTGCTGGGAAAGGCTGCGATGAACCTTGTTTTCTCCTCCGCGTGGTATGAATCTGGCGCGGGCGTCACCGTATCAGCGCAGAGAAATTTTTAGGGTGGGGGAATGTGCGAATCTACCTGTCTCAGTGGATTGGATTCAGAAGCACTCGTGCGCGGTGCAAGTCGGATAGAGTGAGAGCGTCGAAAAATTGTCCTCCGATTGCTTGACTGCTTTGTGGGAATATACGCGTCGAACGCGCAGGGAAAGTTGATAGACTTAACTCCAAGGCCTGTGAAAAGACTCAGAGAGTTGGTCCAGGTGGATTTATTCATGTTGCTGTTGTGATCGTAGAGCAGGAATAAGGAACAGGGGAAATGTTCGGTATCAATCGCGGAAGTTCAATTCTACGCTTGGTTCCGACCAATTTCAACCGGACATGGATGCCTCGATAGATCTCGTCGGTGGTCCTTTCTCTGTAATCGAATCAGACCCAGGTCCAGTCTTTGCATTCATAAGTGTACGTTCTGGGAACTGAAGTATCATAAATCCAGGTGTATTCACGTCTCTCACCCGCAGGCTCGGAATCAAAGGCCTCGAGCTCGTCGAGCTCTACGACATCGAGCCATGGGCCGTCGAGGATCTGGACCCCCATGGGCTCATATTCTGCTTCATGTGGCGAAAGGATAGTCATCGCCCGACCGATTTCAACGATCCCGCCGCGGAGCGCGTATGGTTCGCGAACCAGCTGAGCGACGACGCGTGTGCGACACATGCGATCCTCAACGTGCTGCTCAACTGCCCGGCTATCGACATTGGCGACGAGTTACGCACGCTGCGGCAGGACACGGAACGCATGTCTCCTGTGGTGCGTAGTTCTTTCACGTCAGTCATCGTCATACCCTCTACACGGGTATAAAATACGTGCTGCAAACGATGCGAAGAGTATCCGTGCTCTTCGGTGTCTTTTGCAATAGGAATGTTTATGTGTACGAAGGAAGTTTGCATTTTGGAATAACTGCCTTGATAGTCATTCCGAGATGCAAACGACCTGTGTACATGTCGGATCGGAAATATCTGTATTACAAATGACGCACAGAATTGCCATATCTATTCGGAAACTGGCTTTCTGGTGTTATCTGTAGGAATATTTTTGGTCCCAAAACATATACGTACGAAGGATCTTTACTTGCGTGCATGTCTGTCTGTATGAATTATCTTACTGAGCACTTTTTTTTGTCACAGATGCGGGGTTTAGCCATCACCAACTCGTCTGTCATTCGCCCTGCACACAACTCGTTCGCCAGGTGCGTCCACATGTCGTATCAGCCTGTTCCCGATGACGACGTGCGTTCCTACTTCCTACCAGGCCCTCGGACCTCCGCGCGTCCATAAACCAGCTCACAATCACGACGTTCGACGAGGAGAAGCGCAAGGCGAAGCAGCGCAAGGACGCCGCCGACAGCGCTAAGCCCTCTCCCGCGAAGCGCGCGCGGACGACCAAAGCGCCGCCCAAAGGCAAAGCCAACGGCCGGGCGAAGGGAAAGGGCAAGGAGAAGGAGAAGGACGACACGGACAGCGCCACCGATGCGGAGGCGGAGCGTGAGGTCGAGGAGGAGACGTACCACTTCATTGGGTACGTCCCCGCGCACGGGAAGGTGTGGGAGCTCGACGGACTCAAGTCGGGCCCGCTCGAGGTCGGCGAGCTCCCTGAAACGCCGAGCGGCCCAGGTGCGGGCGCAAATCGCGGGTGGATGGACGTCGTGCGTCCTGCGCTGCGCATGAAGATGGAGAAATACGGCGGGTCCGGGAGCGATGGGAGCAACATCCGGTTTAGTCTGCTTGCGATCGTCGACGATGTGTACAAGAAGGCGAGCGATGAGCTCGAGCTGCTCAAAAGAGAACAGGCGGCGCTGCAGAAGCGCATGGACGGCACTGGGCAGTCACCCGACGCGGCGCAGGCGGCTGTCGCAGCGCCGCTGGGGAAGACGTTTGCACCGGACTTCGGCGCGCGGAAGATGGATAGGGACTTGGCGGTCATGCAGCTGCCAGATGCAGAGCTGATTCCTGCGTGGGAGGCATGTGTGCGCAAAGCGAATACTGCCAAGGTCGCGGTGGAAGACGAACTTGCGAAAGCCATTCGGTCAAACGTGAGTGCATCCATATACGTTTGTGGAGTTAGACTTATGCCACGCACAGACCGATCACATCAAGCGCACATTTGACTACGAGCCCTTTATCCGGGAATATATATCGACTTTGCAGCAAGAAGGTCTGCTCAATCCCCTGCTCGACCGCGACGGCGACGGCCGAAAGAGGCGGGGGCGAAAAGCCCAAGCCAAGGGATGAAATGCGACTGATGATGGGCACGTAAGTACTGTATATGTCTGGATATCTTGATCAATTTCTTCGACAGCCGGCGCGCGAAGGTTATCAGACTGCTTAATTGTATGCATATAAATGTAGTGAGGCTATGTCGTGTTATGTAACATACAACCTGCATCGCTGGACGCCACCAGGCGACCTGCACACCACCTGTGATAGGAGCTGTACTACATAGGAAGGGGCAGAGGCAGGGCGTTGTGGCGTACTAGTCAAGTTCCGACATTGAACGATTCGCTGTTCGCCGTCGCTGAGCGTTCGGTTTCCGAGAGGTAAATGGAGTATCCACACATAAATCTGCAGAAGTAACGATGCAGGGAGAGCAAGCAAGAAGGCCAGGATTTCAACTGTAGGAGCGCTACCGTTCTTGAGAGTAGCAAGCGCGCAGGTAGAATAGAGTGCCATGATTTTCGCGCCCACCGCGGCTGTCAGCTGGGTTGAACCCCTCGCCGCGCCAGCGCCAGATCGTGAATGATTTCCAAGCGTTCCCATTTGGGCGCCGCGCACGGTCGATGCGCCCGTCAAGCTCGAGCAGTGCTGTTTCAAGCATGGTAGGGCTGGTTATCGTCATCGATTGAATTGGTTGGGGCCCGTCAACTGTAGGGGTCTCCGACAATAGATGGGCAGGCAGATCTTTTGCAGTCCCAGACAGGGCGTGGATTGTTAGTGCGTATGTTTTTGGATGAACTTCGTGGATCTGCAGACGAATACAGGTAGACAGACGGTAACTAGGGTTAGCGTGGGTTTCGAGGCGTCCATGGGCAAATCCGTCTGACTTACGATGGCATCTTTCTCCACCGTCACATCTGAGAGAGTAAAGCACCGTTTGTACGCGATGATATCCCCGACGCGGATGATGTCGTTCTTCACAAGTACGTAGAGCTTGATCTCAGCGGCAATACTGTGGAAATTCAAATACGTCAAAATGCCAAAGCCTCTTAAGCAAGAATGAGATTGGCGATACGTACCCTGCACGTGCGCTCCCTTCGTGTGGCAAAGGAAACGAGGACGTAGGTTGAATAGCAGGAAGGACGTTGTCGCGGTCCCAGACTTGGTCCTTCCACGGTGCGGCCAGCGTCCCATCTTTGATGCCCTCCTTGAATTTCTCGACTCGTGCACAGTGCGCTTCCGAGAACCAGTTGAGATAGAGGTGGTCCTGGAATGTGCGCTCGGCAGCAAGGAAGTGCGGATCGGTGAAGAACGCGAGATTGACCTCCGCGTCGGGCGCTGCATCTTCGTCCTTCTCGTCATCCACGGCCATGGTGTCCTCTACAGATGGGTGATCCGCGCCGATGCTTGGGCGCGCGTCGACGAAAGCGGTGCGCGGGAGCAGAGCCGCTAGGCGCCGCCGCGCGTCGTCCGAGAGCATGTCCCAGGTGTTTTTGTTGATGATGTCCTATGAAAGGGCCGTTGAGCGCCTCCACCACGGAGACTGCAAGCGCGTCGCCGCCTGCAGCCCAGTGGCACGGGTACATACATGCATGTCCAGCGCGACGAGGTCGCTCTTGGCGCTCTCCAGGAGCGTCTTGAGCTGCTTTTGTGGGTCGATGGCCTCGGGCGTCGCCTTGCGCTTTACTGGGCGCACGACTGGCTCTGTTAGAGGCTGTACACTCCGGTTTGTCGGACGCAGAGTCCGCCGAGGTCGGTCCATGGCTACTGTATGTGAAGTTGAGCCTGAGAGTCGCAAGTTGAACGGCGGTTGTGGCTTGAGCTGACCAATCCCCCCCCCCCGGGCCGCTCTCGGCGCTACTACTTCTAAATATAGACGCCTGGCGCCTCCCTCTCAGCGAGTCTCCCCGACTCTCTGCGTGCTCTGCGCCTCCATGAACGTGTCTTGGGTCTTGAGAAATTCACCCTTTGTTCTTTCCCCGCACATAAATGAGACATCTTCTAAGGTTCAGACTAGCACGCGAGTTCTAAGATTGAAGACAGTAAATCAAGATTCTCCAGACATGCAGACACGCAGAAGCCATGTGCGTTCAATAATGGCGCGTTCCCAAGACTTTCTATTCGGCTGCCAATATGTCTTCTCTTGTGTCTTCTCTCCCGAGTTGTGCGTAGACAGCGACATTTTCTGCCACATGTGGAACCTACGCCTTTGGGAGACACTTTATCGAGACTCTTGCGAAGCTTTGCGGAAGGAATTTTTTTATTTCACAGGTCATTCGTGCTGGACTCTAGTGGAAAAGCTTAACGATATCTCCATAATGACAGGTTTATGTACACGCTTTGGACAATCCAGTTAAGTACATTTAACTCACACCGGCGTAGCGTAAAGGTGATTTTCATGGACAAAGGCTCCAGCAACAAAGTTTCGGCGGCGAAGTCTCTCTTCTCGGTCAGCATCAAAGTTACGTGGCTTCCCCACCCCCGCCAGCCAGCATGTGCTACGTGTACAGGAGCTGTCATAGAGCCATACTTTCCATACATGCTTGTGCCAAAATTAAGCATCGGAAATAGATGCATTTATTGCATTACCGGAGACCCATCCGCGGGTCGGGTTGGCCGTCGCGGTGAAACTTGTCGGCGACGGCTAAGACGTCGGAGAGGCTGCATTTCACTGTCATGGATAACCTTATGTCTTCAGTGTTTGCATATCTTACAGAGGTGTCTACAAGTGTTTATTAATCTAGTAAGACTAGTTCTTTCGCCGGCCCCGACCGCACGGGAGCGTAAGTATATCCACCCGCAGAGTGACCATAATGGTACTTTGCTCCGGTTCCGAGTATGTCTTGTGAGGATCATACGCACAAGGTACGGTGACTAGAAATAAATATTTCGGACCGAAAGAACTTAGTTTCGGTCTACATATTCATGCTATCGGATTTCAGAAGTTGTTCTAATGCTGTAAGTCACTATCGCAATCACGAAGATATGTCCACTTGAGGCTTGTTTTGGGAAGCGTTGTATTTTGCTCGATATATCCCACCTGATCGGGAGCACCAGCGAGAACTATACTTCCTGTCGTGCCGCCACCAACAGTGGCAGCGGCATGCCAGGGCATGCCACTATCAAAGGATATCTATAACAAAGAGGTTGCAAAGAGGCCGATAACAGCGAGTGCAGGCTACACCTGATTGAAAGGGGGTTATTATTAGACGCTTGATCATTCGTCCGGTGAACACTATCGAGGCTCGGGCAGTACTTAGCTTGGCAGTAAGTAGCAGGTTCAATGTCACGCGTTCTTATTCCAATGACCTCTGAGAGGTTTCGGTGGGTATCAAGACTATTTCTGACTTCATACAAGGCATGATATTGACCGTCCTCCCCAAACCCTCCTGTCTTGTCGCAGTGCTTCAATTCGCGTCTATATTTACACGTAGGGTTTGACCAATGACAGCCCTATTCTTGTCCATCAAGCTCCGGGATCGTCGCGATGCGGTTATAATAATGCGGACATGAACACTTCCAGCGTAAAACACTAAGCTACAGCAATCGTGTCAAAGGGATCATTTAGAAGCATCTGCGAAGTAATTCTGTTGTACATTCGTGCGACTGCGAGTCGAAATGCGTGTAACTCAAGTTGAAAGGGGCAAAATGTGCCCGAGTGGGTTTCTGAATCACGTAGACTGCCTGGTTGTATTTTATCGAGATGAAAGTATGAATAATACTATCTACAGCTCGGAATGGGAGTAAGGGGATGGTCTTATGGCGCGTTGAAAGTCGTGAGGTGAGGTGTCTACAATACAGATTGTGTTTTGGCGCTGTAGCTATAAAGTTCAAGGCGGCGCAATCACAGTGGGGGTTGGATGCAATATATGGTACAAGAATATATATGTCGTTAGGGGTTGTCCAAGGGTATTTAGGATGCAATACGGAAACCTTCAAAAAAATGCAGCGAGTGTCCAATGAAGTCGAAGTCCATAAAAAGGCGTAGAATGACGTGATAAACAAAAAATAACCCGAGGTATAGTCAAGAAGAGATAATGGGGAACAGGAAGACAGAGTCAGGCAGGCGCTCAGCTGTTGACCCAGCGAGTTCCGCCCTGGGCGACGGGGCACTTGTGGTTGCCTAGTGTCTTTTTCGTCGAGAAGAACCTGCCGCATTCGTCACACAAAAACTCGCAGACCTTCCCGTGCTTGGCGACCTCGTGCCGCAAGCGGTCGTGCTGGCGCGAGAAGCGCTCAGAGCAGCCCAGCGTGCAGGGGAACGACGAGCGCGGCTTCGGCTTGTGCGCTTCCATGTGCACCTTCAGCGTATACTGACTCGTGAACCGCCGCTCACAGCCGATGATGACGCAGGGGAAGCGCCGGCGCTGCGCTTGGGGGTCGACGGCCTCGGCGTGCGAGGGCGAGGCTTCCCGGGAGGGCGACATCTTCATGTCGATGGCGTCGAGGCTCGAGCATGAGGCGGTGGGGGAGTGCGACGCGGAGGAGCGGGAAGATTGGGCGTTCATGGATTGCCATGTCGACGACGAGGGGGGGAATTGCGGTCGGGGAACGGCGTGCGCGAAATCGAAATTGAAGGCATTCGAATATTCGTGTATGTTGGGTTGGGGAGAGAGAGAAACTGTTGCCCTATGGTAAGTAAAATTGTCGCCTGTGGAGCTAAGGAAAAATGGACTGACCACTGCTCTCTGACCGCGGTGAGTACGAGGCCAGAGAAGTGGAAGGGGAGAAGACGTTGGAGAAATTGCCTGGTTCGGGAGCCGAGAACGGAACGTCGTAACCGGCACTGTTCTCGTAAGGCCAGGACATGAATTGGTTGTCCACCGGCTCTTCTACGCAGAACGTAAGGGCCAACTCGGAAAGTTTCAGAGCAAGTACGAACCATATATGACGTTGGGATCAAACGTCTGTTGCGTGGTGTAGCTTGGTGGGCACTGTGCTAGATGGACGGAATGAACATTCCGAAAATAGCCAGGGGGTGTATGTGGCATACCTGATCCATACTGCTCAGCGTCGTTATACACCGGACCCGCAGACATCCAGCCTAGTGATATTTGGGGGTCTGTAACGCCGAGAATTCTAGTTACCATCGCATGTCAGAGCTGACAAGACTCACCTTCGTAACCGTTATACGCCGGAAATTCATGGCCAGAGAACGGAGCGTCAAAGGAAGGCGTGTGTATCCGAACGAAGGGTGGTCGTGCATAGTGGCCCGTCATGTCGTATGGAGCGAAAGTTTTGTGTCCTACACGAAAAAGACGCGACATTTAATACGGTGGTTAGAGTGTCTTGATCTACAAGGGAACACGGACCGAGGGTGACTGATGGCGCTTTAACTGCAGGCATACAGATTCGTCGAAGGCGATGGCGGGGACGGCAGACAGGTCAAAGACAGCTGCAAAATGACTGAGGTGGGCGCTTCGGGGCTTTGGTCGAGACAAATGAACGCGGGCTTCTTATCTAAAGGCGAGAACAACCCAGGGTCCCGGATGTCAATATAAAAGGATATATATGGAATTTCAAGATCGAGCGCCAGATGTGGGAAGGCACGATTTTCGCGCGAACAGCCTCCGAGTTTGAGACAAAGCGAGAAACGTGGCACGAGCATGGCGCGCACGAAAAGGTGGAATACTCAAGCGCAAGCGTTCCACAAAGCGATCAGAAAGGCGTTTCGATTGAGTCTGTAATGGAATGGCTGAAAATAACGAGCAGACGAAGGCGGCGAGGAGACCGTATGTCTTCGAAGCAGACTTGGTTATGTAAGGCGACGGAGACATAGGAAATAGCCGAGAGCGTGATCTTCTGATATTTGGCCTTGCTTGTCAAAGGCTTTGACAAAATGAGACAGATCAGATGTCCATATACGGCAGAGAGACCCGTGCCTGACTGGGACAGCCACCCCTCCGCGCTTTCAGGAGATTCATTTCCAGTCCCTGTTTCCATAATATTTTTGTCCCAAGGTCATAAGATCGACCTCTCTGAACGTTGTCGAACTCTGAGTCTTGTTGGCCTGAACCACAATCACTGGAACACACCATCAAGTCGCTATCTGATCCCCATCTGCCTCTACTTGCTCCATCTCAAACTCGGAATGTCTATTGATTACCCTGGCAATTCGACGTCAAATAGCGTCAAATGTTCTGGTTGCTTGATGGGCTGTTGATGACATACACAGCAACATGGGATGTGAACATCCTTTGACTATCTGACCATCAGCGAATCAGCGCCCAAAATAGCTGGCGTCAGCAATCCTAGTTGTCCCAGTGCATCTTTTAATCTAAGTGTGCGCGCCCGTCTCATGCGCTCATTGCTTAAGAACCGGAGTACATATGTTCTCTACAAAATCAAGCCAAGAAAAGCAAACTACCAATTTCAGTGGTAATGCAGCCCACCTTATCCTAATTTGTTTCTCATCGATAAACTTTTTCATTGACACCGCCTTCTTTCTGTAACAAATATTCATGGTGATGAACCGGTAATTTCCCAGATTCTCATAGGCAGGCTCAGGCTCGAGGTAGGCACAGCCCGATAAGACTGATATTGTTCCCATAAATTGTTCCTACGGTATGGCTATGAATACATCCCCCGGATGTTTACGCGCGCATGCGAATCTTCTTTTGTCGGTGTCACATCGATTTCCGTCGGATAAGTACGATGAATTCCTATGAATTCCGGTTCCACAGATTTATGGAGCGTGATTGGAATTAACGGCGTCAGTCCGCGGATGCAGAGCTCAGCCTCTGTCAATGCCTATTCCATCGTGACGGTGGGTGTCGATATTTTAACCTATGTGGGATACCGAATAGGCTATGCCACATAATCAAATTCTGACCTTGCCCTTCCTATGCAATTGATTTGTTATGACTGTTCGCATGTCCCATGCCTTTGATTGTGCTTGGGAAGAATAAGATATTTGATCAACAAAACAGAATAACGTACCGTACTGCTTACGTGGAAGTCAAGATGATGGGATATTTCAGAGACTCTCAGGGACTTCTTCTAAATCAACTTTGAGACTCACTAGGCCCAAGTTGGCAAGTCCTACCCTTTCAATAGGCTTCGAAGAGGGCAGTTTTGTCGGTGTAGTTTCTTTTCCTTGTAAAACAAAGCGATAAGTACGGTCTATGTTATTTCAAGCACCACATCAGGCGGCCGCGGTCTGGACTCGGAGTGGCGAAGGTTTCCAGTATGAGCGCGAGACTCGCACGTCGACCAGACAAACAGAGAACATCCACGCTGTCCGGATTCAGAATTAGCCTCTGAAGATGGTACGGCGGAATGTCGAGGGCATTCTGTTTTTCCGATGAGGATGGAAGGCAGTTTCACACATCGCACGCTGGCTGATGCGAGGTTTTGGTGGGAGGCGGTAGTGGCCCGGATCCCACCGACAGGCTGAGGTTTGCTCCTACCTCGTCGGGGTAGTCTCGCGAGCCTGGGTTGCTGTGTTCTGCTCGTCGCTGAGCGGCTTGAGCTGGTTTTTTTTGTGGAAGCGCCTAAACTACGATCTGCGGGTATGAGCGCCTATCATGGAGTTGGGACCGTCAAGATATTTCGCGGAGACACCTACACCCCCAAGGAGCCGCGAATCCACCGATAGACTTTTACCAGGTCCATTTTTGGAAAATGTCACTGTCATAAGATCTCCGTGCCTGCATTTGGATCGCATCTGATGGCGCGGAACGGGGCTCTTGGTGTTTTATCATGGTGCGAGCTTTCGAGCGAAATTTTAATACCCAGCGATGGTATGGAATGGCTGAGGCATACTTAAAATGTTAGCTGCTTGAAAGAGATTAACTTCCCAATGGCTATACAGAGGAGATGCACCACGGATACGCCACCAGGGATTAATCTGAATTACTTAACAGCTCCAAAAAGTACTTTTGTGATACATATGTTTGATGCTTTTTCTACAGATCTTAGGAGAATCGAGATGAATTGCAGATGAACATTTTTAGATGGAACAAAGCGCACCGTTAAAACAAAAACAGACAAAGGGCTTCGTAGGTGATGACAAGACGTAATGCCGGCCTGCAAGTGTGCCTTCTCCCTGCGTGTCCGGGGACTGGAGGTTTAGAAGGAGCAGAATCACAGATGAGTAACCGGAGTACTGTCGGATGTCGAGAGCTGGCCTCCTGCTGGCGAACAAATATGCAAACCGATCATGACGGGTCTTGAAAGCGTGGTAGCAGACAGCACCTATCAATGAGTTCCCAATTCAAGTGCGACCTATTTGTAGACACCCTGATGGAAAAGATGGCTGAATACCTGGGCGTTCAGGTGACCAGACTGCGTCTGGAGTTTGAACCTGGACAGCGGAGAAACTTGGAGGAACGAGGAGATCATGATCAGGGACCGCCCAAGCCAAAAATAGGCGCGGAGAAGGTAGCACGGTCACGATGTGGCAAGAGAGATGCATCCAGGAGAATCCAAGAATGTAACTGACATGTAGGAGGAACGATGTGATAAACCTTCTGAGGCCTTCTGGTGCTGCTATTCGCGTCTGCCGCGCAATACCTGATTTGCATAGTGTAAAATGGTTCTTGGCCCACAGACACACCAGATATTGGGGACGAGGGAAAGAGTAGGGCTGCGTTTGATAATGACCGTTCCATTGAATGTTCCGAAAATAGCGGGGGGTTGGAAGCGAGGAATTCTCGTGCACAATATTCAGGCCACGCATATTCGTCGCGTCGACGCTTGAAAGCATGCATCCGAAAATTAAAGCAAGATGAAAACCATTTGACGATTGAGGGCATATGCCGATTCTAATTAAACCAAACGGCGAAAGAGCGGTCGGCGATATAGTGAATGGGTTTCTTTCTATAATTCAAGTTTGGCTCGAAGGGCATAGGGGCTCGATTCTGCGAGTGGCTCCATGATGGCGGTTGGGTGTAGAAAAGCGGCGGGAGGTGCACGGACCTCGCGCTGCGTGATCCGGCGGCCTCGACCCATTCTAGGCATTCGTTTTCGATCTCCGCAGCTTGCCGCCGCCTGGACATCCACTCGACAATCCCAACGACGGCCACCCAACTCCAACTCTTCCCACAAGACTCATCAATACAAAATTGCACATCCCTGACGCCAATCTCCCGTGCTGAGTAGCACACCTTCCTTCAAACTACACGAGGGCTGCGTCTGCCGGCGCAGATATGTCATCTTATTCTCGAGGGTCCACTTTGACCCCCTGCAGATCACCCACACCCTGCGACATTCCAGTACAGCCAGACCATTTCTACGGCGCAGAACGTGTGCAGCTTCCGCCGTCACCAGACTCCGATGGGAAGACATGGCTCGACCCAGCAGATGACCCCCTTGCCCATCGTGGCATTCCTGTCTTCAAGCCAACCATGGAAGACTTCCAGGACTTTGAAGGGTACATGAACAGGGTGGAGTGCTGGGGAATGCGCAGTGGTATTGTCAAGGTCATCCCGCCGAAAGAGTGGTGGGTCGACCGTGTCTCGTTCTACGTAATCAGTTCCAGGGCGCTAATTTATCTCAACTAGGACTCAATCGCTCCCTGAAATCAAACCCCAGCTGGACAATGTCAAAATTAAGACGCCTATTGAACAACACATGCTCGGAACCGGTGGTCTATTTCGCCAGGAGAACATGGAGAAGCGCAAGCTCATGAGTGTACGCGAGTGGGTGGAACTGTGCACCAAAGATGAATTTCGCGCTCCTGGGGTCCAGGAAGTCGGGCTATCTTCGCGGAACATGAACACACCACCTGTTAGAACAAGGCCATCAGCAAAAGGAAAACAGAAGCCAGTCGTAGCCAGCTCCGAAGCTACCGGATCGGGCAAAATACCCGTCATTATCAAAGAAGAACCCATGGACCATTTCCCGTTCGCCGAGTTACACACCGTTGCAACGCCTCCAAATAGTGAAGGGACTCCACCTGATACCTCATTGCCCGATGCAGGCCCTACCAAAGTGACCAAATCGAAAAAGAAGAAGCCGGTGAAGCAAGCACCCAAGCCTCGTCCAAAACGTGCTGGTCAGACGAAGGAGGCACGCGAGGCGAGTCTCGCTGAACGTGCTGCCCGCGATCGCGCCTTCCTTGAAGTGTTCGACCCAGACGACGAATGGCTGCCACCAAATACAGTTGCGACAGATTACACGCCAGAATTTTGTCAGAAACTCGAGCGTCAGTACTGGAGGAACTGTGGTCTAGGGAAGCCGGCATGGTATGGTGCAGACACGCAAGGTATGGGCTCATGTCTTCTCTGGCGATCGTCCGCTTAATTGTAGCACTCCGTAGGGTCTCTTTTCACCGAAAAGACAACCGCATGGAACGTTGCCCATTTATCGTCTGCGCTTACTCGCTTGCTCCCAAGCTCCGACCAAGGTGTTCCCGGAGTCAATACACCATATCTCTACTTTGGAATGTGGCGAGCGACATTTGCATGGCACGTCGAAGATATGGATCTATTTAGCATCAATTACATTCACTTCGGTGCACCGAAATTCTGGTATGCTATCCCACAAGGACGTGCTGCAGCGTTGGAGCAGACTATGCGAGGTTAGTTCCCTCCGAAATGACTTGTAAACCGCGCATATACTCATCATTTTTTTTTTGCTGTCAGGTTACTTCCCAAAAGATACATCTCAGTGCCCCCAATTCCTCCGTCATAAATCATTTCTAGCGTCTCCTTCTCTGCTTGCGAACTCTTCATGTAAACCGAATCATTTGGTGCAACAAGCCGGCGAATTTGTCATCACCTTCCCTCGAGGATACCACGCCGGATTCAATCTAGGCCTCAATTGCGCTGAAAGCGTCAACTTCGCGCTGGAAAGTTGGCTTGACCTCGGTCGACGAGCTAAAGTTTGCGAATGCATTAGCGACAGGTAGGTTCCACGTTCACATGCTTTCTTGGTCCTTGGGACTGATGTATTCTCAGTGTACGGATCGACGTCGACGAACTTCTCCGGTTGAAAAAGGAGGAACAACAAAAACCTTCCTCTTCGAAGAAACCAACCCCTCCAAAACGAGGATCACAGAAGAAAACCATTGTTAAAGAGGAAGCGCGTGAAGATCTTCTGCCTCCTCCCAAGGCTTCGTCGCGAAAAAGAAAGTCGGATGTTAGCAAGGATGACGCGGCCCCCAAGCTCAAGAAAATCAAACTCAAACATTCCCCTTCCAAGGCGCCCTCTGGCACTATCTCAATTCCTAAGCCCAAACAGCTCCCGAAACTATCCATCACGCTCAAACTGGGGCCACGTCCAGCGGAGATTGAACCTTTCCCGTGTTGTCTATGCGTGTCAATGAGCAAGGACGGGCTTTTACCGGTCCATGAACCGCCGCTCACACGAAAAGATGCTGTCGACGCGGCCGGCAATCCCAAGGTGTGGTTGGCCCATGAGTACTGCGCGAATATTGTTCCGGAGACGTGGGTGGATTTCCTCGACACGTCCATGGGGCGCAAAAAGGTCGTATTTGGCGTAGATGGGATCGTGAAGGATCGGTGGAACCTGGTTAGTCTTTTCTCTCGCTTCGCCCCGCGTGCAATAAGATTCCTCGTTTATTCACATAATCGCTACAGAAATGTTCCGCGTGTACCAAAAACAAGCCTAAGGCTCATGGCGCGCCAGTGCAGTGCACTAAGGGCAAGTGTCCGAAGGCGTTCCATGTAAACTGCGCCCGTGACGGGCACAGCATGGGGATCGTATTCGCAGTGGTGCGGGAGCTGGAAAAGGAGGTGATCCTCCTAGGGTCTGCCCCGTCAACCGCTCGTCACGACACAGGATTTACAGAACAAGCGTACACCAACACCCCAGGCACGGATTTCCAAGCCGGGATGAGTGGAGCGTCAGCGCCCGCTGTCGCGTCGTACCCGCCTCAATTACACGTTCCGAAAATTATCAAGAAATTAGAAGTGCAAATTCTATGCACCCAGCATAATCCCGTATGTTTATTCTCCGCATTCCGTCATCCTTACGGCATGTTATCTTTGATTGCATGTTTCGCTTATCATTCTCCCTCGTCAGGCTGTGGCCGCCCAGAAGAAAGCGAGCAAAGACAACAAGATTCGGAGCGAATTACTGGCACTGCCTAGCATGTCAAGGATCAAGATCCGCGTCAGCGCTGGAGTTTTTGAGGTTTCACTGATACGTGTCATTGAAGAAACTAGCTCGGTGGAAGTGCTCTGGGATCGCGGAGTGAAGCGGGAATTCAAGTGGGGAAGTGTTGTATTTGGCAACACGGACGGTCCTGTCCTCCAAAAGCCATCCGAGATGACGGCGGTTGAACCTAAACGTACGTTACGCCTCCCTCTATCCCGGGGCCGGCCTGTCTCATTTTTATTACCTCCGTATATAGGTTCATCTGGCTCTATTATCGTTCCCACCTACTCGTCTATCCGTACCGCAGCGGTACACAATTACTCAACCACTTCTCCTTACCCGGCGAGTTTGTCAGCTACCCCTCTACCCTCCGAATCTTCATCAAAACCTTTGAATGACGCTCAAACACAAGAGGCGCCCGCTGCTACCTTTGCGTCAACCTCACAGAGCATGATACCCACTCTGACCCACCAATACAACCCTAGCCAGATGCAGTCCATGCACCCGACGTCATACGCCGATTATTGGGCTTACGCTGCTGCAGCGCAAGCGCAGTACGCCCAGGGACAGACCGCGTATGGCAGTGCACAGACGTCATACCAATATCCTTATGGGGCTTATTACGGAAACGGGATGAACGGTGGCGGCCAACAGCAGCAGTACAATCCATATGCGTCGTACGCGCAAGCATACACCCACGGTTCGTCTCAGCAACGCAATAGTATGCTCAATTGGCAACAACCGTATCAGGGCCCGCTGAGAGGCGATGCGCAGGCAACGGCGGGCGCAGGTACTGGCCGACCGCAGGCGATTTCTCAAGCGACCTCTAGTCAGTCACAGTACTACCGCGACGGTCCCCGAACAGCCTCTCCTTCGACCCTTTCCAACCTAACCGGTGCTCAATCTTCCACTTCAACCACGCCTACCACTGACTTGACCTCTAATACTACCCCTCCAACCGCCGCGACAACTACTTCATATCATTCTGGTCAAGTACCTATCTCACAGCCCCCGGCGATGGAGGATTTGACTGCACTTTCACAGTCGTTCGGCCAAGCACTCAATTCGCAGCCTCCGCAGCAGGCAATGAAAGACCTGGCCGCACTTTCATCGCTGGAACCCGCACAGATTGCTGACATATTGTTGGGCAACCCCCAACTACGTGAATTGGTGCTGGCTGCGGTCAACCAGGCAAAATTGGCTGGGACGGTATAGGACTTGCGTTCTTTATTGAATTATTCCTATTGAACCTAATGACCCGTCGAATCTCTGCAATTTCTTTTTTGTTTATCCCTGTTTTGCTAAGCTTACTCGCTACTCCATTTGCTGTCTATTGATATTATTTTATGGCGCTCTGTTCGATACGCGGTTTTTTTCGCATTTCCATACTCATCTCTCAAAATACTGTGGCTACCAAAATATACTCAAGCTCGTTCTCGCCAGACTTTACGGGCGTGTCTAGTATGTTCACAATTCCTTCGACAGGTTAGCCGTGTGTCTAAAAGTCTAACTTTGTTCTATTCTCAGTCGACTATAAATGTTCCACGCGGCTGAGAAGTATTTGAATCCTTTGCGATAAGATAGAAGTCATGAGGCAGGTGCAAGAACATACCCATCAATACCTTTTCTCTCAGTGTCATGCCCCTACGCATAGGAATTGTGTACGTTGACCTGTGATATTAGTGGCGAGGCATACTAACATTCTAATCATGAAGAGGCGGTGGTATCGGTGGCCTGACATTGGCTGTGGCACTCAGCAACTTGGACGTGGAGGGCAATCTCGAAGTGGATATCTATGAGTCCGCGCCTGAGTTAACGCAGGTCGGCGCTGGCATCACAATATGGCCTCGGACGTGGAAGATCCTAGAGAAATTTGGTTTAACTGAAGAACTTCTGACCCATCTAGCTCCTGGGCAACACATTCCAGACGGGGTTCCTCGTGCGTGTTTACAGTTGACTTCCTGCAGGATGGCCATCGATTGAATTGACTGACCGCCACAAACTTGTTTCTGAGGTTAGGCCTCGCCTTCCAATTCAGAAAGGCCGACCAGGAGCCAGGCGTCCCAATCCGTGACCTCATTCTTACAAGTATGTGCTATTCGGGATCGTCTTGTCTCCGTGATTGATGCAGCGACTGTGTTCTAGCTTCGCCTCTTTCATTCCACCGCGCCAGCGTCCAGCAGGTCCTCCTTAAGCATCTTTCCCCATCGATTCGGTGTCACCTATCGAGCCACCTCGTGTCGTATAGCGCTGCAGATCCCAACCTCCACGCCAACGCCCAGTCCGCGCCCATCCGTATTGAATTTGCCAATGGCAGTACCGCAACATGCGACCTCCTTGTGGGCGCTGACGGCATAAAGTCAGGCATCCGCAAGCAGGTCGTCGCTAGCGGCTCAGGTGTATCAGCAGACGAGCGCCCGTCGGCGGCCCTGCGTATGAATGGGATCGCGGACCCGGTATGGAGTGGGACGATCGCGTATCGGTGCACGGTCAACAGCGCGGTGCTTGCGCGGAAGATGCCTGGGCATCGGACGCTGACTACGCTTGTGGTGGTAGGCATATACAGGCTTTATTTACCGCGCGGAATAGTACTGATTTTGGGGGGCAGTACTGTGGAAAGAATCAGGTGGGCTGCCTCGTCTCGCGCGCTGCTGTGCGGGCCTGCGCTTAGATATTCGACGGTAGCACATCGTGGCGTACCCGATTTTGCAGGGCAGTGTCGTCAATTTCACTGCCTACGTCGCCGACCCTGCGAAAGAAGGCACCAAGTGGAATGGGCCGACGTTCGAAGATGTGCCGAGGGAAGAGGTAATATCCCATTTTGATTCTTGGGAGGAGGAGGTCAGGCTCCTCGTACATGTGAGAGAATATTTTCATGGACATTTGTATTTGTTTCTGATTCTGAGCAAAAATAGAACGCGCTGAACCCTTCTCGATGGGCGATTCATGCCATTCGTCCGCTGGAAAGTTTTATTTCTGCCTCTGCAAATGTGCTTCTTCTGGGCGACGCTGTACGGGAGCATCTCATTTTTGTGCGCGAAAAGAACTCACGGGTTATATAGGCACACGCGATGACCCCACACCAAGGAAATGGCGCTGGACAGGCCGTCGAAGTAAGTAATCAGCTTCTTGCTTGCGTGTTCTCATTCATACTATGGTGAACGGGAATAGGACGCATATATCCTGGCGCATTTACTGGCCAAGAGCGCCGCCTCGTCTCGGCCGGTCGCCGTCGCCGATATAATGAAGGTGTACGATGCGGTACGCCGTCCCGCGGCCAATACCGTGCACGACGCGTCGCGTACGCACGGGCTGCTGTATCACTTCAACGCCCCTGGTATGAGTGATGGATCTGGCGGGTATCTCGCCGCGATGGACGGCGAGGAGGGATGGCCCCCCGAGCGGCTGGGGCGCCTGGGAGAGACGATTGTGTCGGACTGGAAATACGCATGGGAGACGACGGCGGAGGAAGACAGGGAGCGGGCACTGTCGATGCTTGGGTAGTCGTGCTTCCACGCTGCTCTGTTTGAAGCGGAATGTAGAATCGGTGTGCTTCTGGTGTTGATATAAATTCATTCGCAACAGTTGTGTCTGGACACTCCTTTCGACGCGACGGGGACTCTGCCCCGGAAGGGACGAGGACCCGGGAAAAGAGGCACTGTGATATGGTGACGGATTGAACCTTCCTCGCGAGATCATGCGCGCATGCGAGGCGAAGATGTTTTCCGGCCGGATGTTAATAGGGCGTGAGCTTCGGACGGCTCAGAGCGATAACGAGGCAAAATACCTGGGGAACGAAATATTATACCCTTGCAATCTCCTCAACATCTCCATAGCTACTAGGGGTGCTGCGCTTTTGAAGCTGATTTTTGGCTACATCTTCATACATTTCCGGTGTCTCCTATACCCAAGGCTTGACTGTGTATTTTACACCCATGATTAAGCATTGCTCTACATATTAGAGTCGCCATACGGCTGCTAATTAGCAGATAGTATCTCCATCACGTTCCAGCCTCTGAGGAAGCACCACAAAATTTCCCATTCTTGTCCTGGCTACATTCCGTCAGCTCTCCCTTAGACTTGAACCGGCTGGGCGCCTGAAGACCACTAGAGTATAAGGCAATGGAGAAACAGAGGAAAAACTCGGGCAAAGGCGGCGCTAGTGTTCGATGTGATGCGCTATCGATGAATTGTGTATGGCCCCAGCCGCAGATCAGAGAGACGCTGTACATATGTTTTTTGTGCGCGTTGGATGCGTCCTCCTTAACCTCTCCGTTCGCTGACTGGCCCGCGCATGTCTCTGCGCCTCTCCCACTCCCTGCACCCCTTCGCCCGCCGCCCGCCCGCACCGCCCTCCTCGACCGCCAGGTGTGTGAAGCCATCATTATATACAGCCAATATTATACCTCTACAAAAATAAACAACCTCTATATATCAGGACGGCGCTATACGCAGCCGCCCTTTAAGGTTTCTCCCCCAATTCACCCCGCAAACACCGCCTCGCCAACCTCGATCCCAAAGCTGTCCTTTGCGAGCCCACGCACGGATTGCTCGAGCTCTGTCTCAAAGTCCAGCGCGTCCGCGGCGACGACACCGCGCAGGCCGACGGCCCCGGCAGCGCGCGCAGCGACGCCATGCACCCAGCGCGTGAGGCGCGTGCGGTAGAAGAGCGCGTCGAGCAGGAGGAGGGATGCACGGAACGCAAGGTGGTCGCGCCACGCGTGGAGGCGCGCGCGGAGGGCGCGGGGGCTGAGCTGCGAGAAGATAGAGGTGTGTGCGGAGGGCGTGAGGCGGGTCAAGGCGCGCGAGGCCCACAGGCCGGTGAGCTTGATGCGGTTGACGGGCGCGCCGAGCGCCTGGTTGTTCCCCTGCACCATGCGCATGTTGCGCGTGAGGAAGATGAGCACCTTGGGCATGCGGTCCGTGTCCGCGAGGAACTCCTTTAGCTTTGCCTTCATGCGCACGGAGAGCTCGTACTGGGTGAGCGGGCGCCGTGGAGTCTGGGGTGCGTCGGGGCGCGGGGCGCGGTTGTTCGGCAGGGCGGTGGGGCGCAGGAGGGTGAAGCTCGCGACGAGCTCGGGGAGGCCGAAGCCCCACTCCGTGGTGATGCGCTCGACGCCCGCGTAGTCGCCGATGAGCATCGCGCGCCAGAGCAGCGCCCACTGCGCGCGGAAGGCCTCGGGCACGGGGACGTACAGCCCGTGGTCGAGCAGCACGAGCTGCGGTTTCTTGGGGGAGTCGGGGTGCGGGCGCACGAGGACGTTGCCCGGGTGCGGGTCGCAGTGGACCCAGCCCCAGTCGAACATCTGGGCGGCGAAGAGCTCGACCATGGTTTTCATGACGGCGGGGGTGTGGCCGAGGGCGGCGACGCCAGCGCGGTCGGAGAGGCGGACGCCGTCGATCCACTCGGCGGTGAGGACGCGTTCTGTTGAGTATTCGGGGTAGACGGCGGGGATGTGCACGCGCCCGCGCAGGCGCGGCTCAGCAGCGACAAAGGCGGCCGTGCGCCGCGCGTTGTCGGCTTCGCGGATGAAGTCGAGTTCTTGCCGCAGGTGTTCCGAGACAAAGTCGACGACAAAGTACACGGGGAGATCAAACGCCCAGTGCTCGAACATCCACATGACCGCGCGGTACGCGCCGAGGTCCCAGGCCATCTGGGTGCGCACGGCGGGCTTCTGCACCTTGACCGCGACCCAGCGCTCCTCCGTGTCTCCCGGCCGCGCGTGCAGACGTGCGCGGTGCACCTGTGCGATGGACGCGCTGGCAACGGCCTGCAGGTCAAAGTATGCAAAGACACCGCCAGGCCCGTCGGGCGGGGCGCCAAGCTCGGCGACAAAGACGGAGCGCACCACGGAGTAGGGGATCTGCGGGGCGTCGTCGAAGAGCGACGCAAACTTGGCCTGCATCGGCGCGGGGAGCAGTGCAGCATTTGCGCCAATGGCCTGGCCTATCTTGATGTAGAGCCCGCCATTTGCAGTGAAGAGGTCAAACACGCGCTGCGCGACGCGCTCATGCAGCTCCGGGATCTGCTCGCTCTTCTCAGGTGTGAAGTTCCATTTATAGTCGAGCGTGATGAGAGCACACTGGGGGAGGGTCAGTGCAGTGCAGCAGTATGGGAAAGAGGACACACAGTGTAGAGGGTGTAGAATGTGCGGGTGACAGAGGAGGCATTGTACTGTTGGTCAAGGAGGTAGGCACCCCCTAGGCCAGTGGCAAGGAGGGCAGTGCGGCGGGCATATACAGGCAAGCGGCGAGGTGGCAGCGGTGGTGGGAGGCTTGAGAAAGGGCGCAAAGAGCGGGAGGGGCGCAGGCAGCGGGAGAGGCGCAGAGACATGCGCGGGCCAGCCAGCGAGCGGGGAGAAGTTAAGGAGGGCGCATCCAACACGCACAAACAACATACGTACCGGCGCGGCCTCTCTTTGATCCGCGGCCGGGGCCATACGCAATTCATCGACAGCGCATCACATCGGACGCTGACACCGCCTTTGCCCGAGTTCTTCCTCGGTTGATCCATTCACTGTCTCCGAATCGCTGTTATCCTTTACATCCAATTCTATTCCAAGAAAAGCTGAACTGCATACGTACGGCATGTCAGATGGGACATGGGCATTGGGAACATTCGTGATCCTCCCTCGAAGACCGGAACGGAGATACCGACTGCTTGGAAGAGGCTTGTTGCAACAATATTGCGGACGTAAGTATTGCCTTCTTATGACCCCGAAAATCTCTTCCAACCAGATACCGCTACTCTACAGCGCACGCCCTTAGTAGCTAAGGAGACGGCCAGGGTAAGTATAAT
This sequence comes from Hypholoma sublateritium FD-334 SS-4, assembly GCA_000827495.1. Taxonomy (NCBI): domain Eukaryota; kingdom Fungi; phylum Basidiomycota; class Agaricomycetes; order Agaricales; family Strophariaceae; genus Hypholoma; species Hypholoma sublateritium. The sequence continues at coordinate 23,599 of KN817606.1, read as the reverse complement.
ATGTATCAGTAATTATATTTGCGTAGTTGCCAACGATCTCGGTGTAAAATACTAGTAGCACTTGAACTCTATCGCTGTGCTCTCCAACAGTCGTGGGAACCGCGCTCCCGTTTCTTCGCTAGAAGGAATGCCGGCGTCTCTCAAGTCGGCAACACAAATGTCATGCACTAACTTGACGGTCACTTGGCGCAAGACTGGGAACGCGCCAATATCCGTCACCAACTGGTCAAACTGGGCGGACCAGTGCATCGTATCCGAGTACCATGCAGGGGGCCCTAGGTTCCCTTTTACCTCCAAAACCTGCAAGACGTTTTTCCCGGCAAGTTGTTGAAGCCCAATATTGAGATCAGATATGTCGTCACCTGGTCGGATGAAGCCAAGATCCAATATTATTGATCTGAGTGTGGGACGGAGGCTGGTTGCAAGGCTTGCGCATATATCTACCAGATTTACCAAGCAGCAGTCAACTATTCAATAATATATCAGGATACGCACATTTAACAGTGAGTGCGTGAAACTCACCGCTCAGCTCAAGATGTTCGAGGCATATTGCTCTCTCCAAGACTTTGCACGCGTCGAAACCCTCAGCTTGGTCAGGGATGTTGGCGTAGATATTTTTGACGCGGTCGAATGCGAAAACCGTGTTTTGGCCTATGGGCTTCGTTAAGGAAGAGAAGGTAATATTGTATGAGCTATAGGTTTGCTCGAACGCCAGAGTTGTGATTGTGGGGTTTTGCATGGCGTCGTCCCCAGAAACAGGCGGAGCTAGACTGCAGCTATCATGGAATGTAAGCTCCTTGAGGCCGATGCAGAGCGACTGTAATGCAGCCGCCGGGAAGTTTTCGATACAATTTAATGTGAGATGGCGGAGAGTGGGCATCTGGATAAGGGAATAAACAACAGATTTGACTCTGTTTGAAAGGTCATCCCAGCAACACAAGTCCGACAATATCTTGATGGAGGTTAGGGCGGACGAGTTCAGGCGTATCTTCTGCAATAACTCATAGTCCAATGCGCTGAACTCATCCGTGACACGGATATGCAAGCTTTTGAGGTAGTGCGTCGCGATGGTGGGATGCGAGAGTAGAAATTCATTGAGCCCATTGTACCACCAGTGGGAACCAGTGTGTATGAATTCGATATGCGCAAAGAGGTGTCGACGGCATATGGGGACCATCGACTTGCACGTCAGACAGAGCATTTGCAAATCCTTGACTGCCTGCCTGTTTTGTGAACGAAGCTTGTGAAAATTACCCAGCACGTCGGCGATGCATCCTAGAATGTCTAGGGGGAGTTCGGACGCAGTTCCCATGCTTGCAGAAATGCTGGATGGGAGAAAAAGGCGGCGTGGTGACTTGAGCGTGGCACTGACAATTTGAACATACGGCCACTAATAAGTAACGTGCCGCAACCGAATCGTGTTGACGCTTGCGTAGAACAATAATCTTATAACTCTCGTTAGTTGGAGGACATCATTCATCTAAGCTTTAAGTAATTTTCCGTACGGTCAATACCCTTCATAGTTTTCAAAATTGTGTGCGCTGTGACGCCACCCAAAATTAGGAAAGCTGACATATCAGCGCTTCAGCAGTCAACTAATCAAGACTCAGAAAGGATGGAGCTCAAACTGTATCGCCTTGCTCTCCTGGAGTTGCGGAAACCAAGTTTCCCTCAAAGGGATATGTTTCCGGTGAATGCTGGTACTGCTAATTTCGGGCATTGACTCATCCACGATCACTTGGCGTAACGCTGGGAATGCACCAATTGCCGTCACTAATTGGTCGAAGTCGCGGGCCCAGAGTTTTGCAATTGCTTTCGAGCAGTTCAACGCAGCGACTGTTGGGCCTTTTTTCACTTGCACCTCCAACACCTCCAATTTATTTTTCCCCGAAAGTTGTCGAAGCTCGAGATTAAGACCGGGTAGCCGTAGCGGATTGTCGTTTTCGGGATGGCTGCAGTCGAGATTTAATGTTATCGATCTGAGTTTGGGCTGCGGGTTGGCCGAAAGGCTTGCGCCTAGCCCTGCCAGCGGTACATGATAGCACTGAACTATTCAATAATCTGTCAGGATAAGCACAATGAGCAGAGAGTACGTGGAATTCACCACTCAGATCGAGCCGTTCAAGGCATATTGCTCTCTCCAAGATTTGGCACATGGGGATAAACTCAGCTGGGCCACGGATGCTGACGGAGATGCTTTTGAGGTGACCGAATGCGATGACCGTGTTTCGGCCCATGGGCTGCAGTAGGGAAGCAAACGTGCCGTTGTACCCGCGAAAGGGCTTTACCACAAGAGTTGTGATTGCGGGCCTTTGCACGGCGTGGCCAGGACCAGGAGGATCGAGACTGCAGTTATCGTAAAATGAAAGTTCCGTGAGTCCAGAGCAGAGCGAAAGTGCCGCAACCGGGAAGTTCTTGATAGAATTTAGTGTAAAATGGCGGAGAGTGGGCTTCGCCATGAAGGAAAGAGCGACTAATTTTGTTGTGTCTGAGTATCCATTCCAGTCCGAGTCGATTGATGATATCCCGAAGGAGTTCAGGGAGGACAACTCGCATATTTTCTGCAATAAATCGTATTCCGCTGTGTTGAACCCGGTCCTCTGCGTTACGGTGATAGAGACGGTTTTGACGTAGTGCGTCACAATGATGGGATCCGAGAGCAGAAATTCGTTGAGTCCCTGTTTCCACTTCACATCGGGTGAGAATACGATGTGCGCAAAGAGGTGGCGGCGGCATATGGGGACCATGAATTTGCACGTCAGGGAGAGCATTTTCAGCTCATCGTTGACTGGCTGCAGGCTATTTCGTTCACGGAGACTGACCAGACCCAGCAAGTCGGCGATGTGCCCCACAATGTCTAAGGGGAGTCCGGCTGGGACTTCCATGTTTTCAGAGATGCTGGATGGGCTAGGGAGATCAACGGAAGACAAAGGGCTCGTGCAAGTTGAGGTCAAGGTGAGGCAGTGACAGTTAACGTTTAAACTTTAAATGTGTGACCACTTATAAGCGGCGTGCCGAACTCCCGCCGAATGCTAAGTAACTGCAAACCAACTCTCGATAATTTTCTGGAGTCTGTCGTATGCTATATACAGACTACTCAGAGGTCTCAGCGTCGTTAGATGCCTCTGGAGCTGGAAAAGTAAATTTGAAACACGTCCACGGTCAATACACGGTCCGTCTACTTTGAAGTTTGCACTTTCACCGACCGCCGCCGTTTACTGGCACTGTTACAAAAATTGTGTATGCTTTGGTGCGACCCTAAATTGAGGGAAACCCATCATGACTGTACTTAGTCGTCCAAAGTTCAAGTTTACTGTCAGTGGACAAAGACCAATTAACAGACTTCTAGCAGTTTTCATCATTGAGACATGCAAACAAGGACACACGAACTACGCATCTAGGGAGATGGCAAGGGTAAAAGAAACAGAATATTGAACTGGCTGGGCTCGGCATGGTGCTTGAACTGTATCGCTGTACTCTCCGAGAGTTGTGGAAACCACGCTTCCGTTATCCTTCAATATCTCCGGTATGCTCGAAAGCGACACGTCGAATCGATAGTCACTCGGCGCAACACTGGGAACGCGCCAATATCTGTCACCAATTGGTCAAAGTCGGCGGCCCAGTCTTTTGTTTCCGGATTCAACAGACCGCTTTCACCTCCAGCGCATTGAAGATGTTTTCCCCGGCAAGCTGTCTGAGCTCGGGATTGAGATCAGCTAGAGGACCATCGTTTTCTATTCGGACGGCACCGAGGTCTATGTACTGTTACTGATCTGAGCTTGGGACGGAAGTTGGCTGCTAGGTTTGAGCCCAGCCCTGCCAGCCGTACCTGATAGCAGTCTGATATTTAGTACTCAGCTCGAGCCGTTCGATGCATACCGCTTTCTTCAAGAGTCTGCACATGTGGGGAAACTCAGGTTGGGTACGGACGCCGAGGAAGAGACTTTGAAGGCGATCAATTGCGATCAGTGGTCTAGCTGCTCTGGCCGTGTTTTGGCGTATGGGTTTCATTAGGGAAGCGAAGGTACCATTGTACTTGGTATAGGGTTGCGTTATCATCAGCGTTGTGATTGCAATGAGGCCATGCACGTCGTCGTTGGCTCCAGGCGGAGCTAGAATGCAGGTATGTATCACAGAGTTCAAGGGTTTTGAGTCCGGAGCAGAGTGACAATGTAGCAGCCGGAAAGTTTTGGCAAGAAATCAATGAGAGATGACGGAGGGTGGGCATCCGGATGAGGGAAAGACTAATCGATTTTGTTTGCTCCGAATGACCATTCCAGTCCGAGGTTTCCGAGCATATTTCGACGGAGGTCAGGACGGATGAATCACATATTTTCTGCGATAATCCATCATCCAATGTGCTGAATTCCAGCCTTTCCATGACAACGATAGGCTTTGACATAGTGCATCACGATGGTGGGATGGGAGAGCAGAGAATCCCTGAGTCCATTCTTCCACTTCGAATTGGATGAAAATATGATTTTCGTTCTCGCAAAGAGGTGTCGACGGCATATAGGGACCATGAATTTGCACGGTCAGGCATAGCATTTTCAGAGCCTCCACTGCATGTCAGTGTGGTTCTGGGAGACTTTCAGAGCCCAGGACGTCCGCGATGTGTCCCAGAATGTCTAAGGGGAGTTCAGATGCGGTCTCCATGTTTGCAGACATGGTGGATGGGAGAGAAGAGCAAGAGCATGGTTAGCCGGGCGGCCGGCCCCGGTGAAGTGTTTTGACAGCTCGAACATGTGACCGCTAAATTGAATTGGGCGACGCGCTTGTGTAACTGTTCTCTCTTACTTACTGCCACCAAGTCCCAATAATCTTTTAGCGTCTGAAATCTGCTAGACAGCACGCCTTCATGTGGGTCCTCTTAGCGCCGTTTGACGGCTCTGAAGTCGGAAAAGTGGATTTTGAAAGTACGTCCATGGTCCACTTTGCGTCCATCGCACGCAGCCCGCTTACCCTCCACGTAGAACAGAAACTGCTCAAGCCGGGCTCGTCTTACGTCGTCGGGCGGAAGGGCCACCCGCTCATCATCAACCACAACAGGGTCTCGCGCGACCACTGCGAATTTATTGTGGGGAGCCATACACGGGATGACGTCGTGAGTTCGCTGCGTGCTCTTTTTCTCTTGCTGTGTGCTCAGACGTATGGTCAGGCCGATCCTGATGTGCGGCCTACGCTCGAGGTGGTGAATAGGAGCAAGAAGGAAAAGAACGTAGGCGTGTACCGAGGGGAGGAGGTCGAGGTGCCTGTCGAGATAGAGACGTCGGGGGCGTATCAGCTGCAGGATGGGGACCGGGTCGCACTTGTCAACCACGTCGACATAAGGTAGGTACGTTTGGTTTGGCTTCTGCGGTTTTTGGCTAACTTAAGCAGAGTCTCATGGCGGCCGCTCTGTGCGTACTCCTCAACGGCCCGCGGGAAAGGCACAATCTCGTCGGAGGCGTGCGCTGCACTAGGTGTGTCATATCTGAAATAACCTCCGGTCTCTCTGACCGTGCTCTGTAGGCATCAAACTGGTGCACAAGCCCCACGCGGCCGTCACACACCACCTCATGCCGCACTACGTCGCCGACCTGTCGACGGCGGCGTCCCTGCTCTCCCTCGCGTGTCTGGTGAAGCCCGAATGGCTTCAGGAAGTCCTGCGCCTCGGGAGCACCCCCGCCAGCGCCGACGGCGCCGTCGGCACGCAGCTCGAGCACGCGTTCGCGCTGCCCGCCGAGAGCGCATACCGGCCTGCGTTCTCGCCCGCGCTCGTGCCGGCGCAGAAGACGTTCGCGGTCTGGGCGCGCAACGAGGCGCGCCTCAATATGTTCGCGGCGTGCCGCTTTGTGTGCATCCGCGAGAAGGCGACGGCGGCGGACACGCTGCTTGCGGAGGCGGTGCACCGCGGCGAGGGGAGCGTGGAGCACTTTGATGTGCACCTCGGCACGGCGCGCTTTCGCCAGGCGCTGAGGAGGGGGTTTTCGAAGGCGACGGGGAGGGGGATGGTGGTGGTGGCTGATGCGGACGCGATGCAGGCGGCGGTGGGGCGCGAGATGTGGGAGGACTATGTCAGCGAGGCGAAGAGGTGCGTTGTGTGCTGTCATTATTGAAAAGATACTAACGTAAATACATGTAGTTGCTCCCTTGAGATCCTGCCACCGTCAAAGGTGGTCCAGGCGGTCCTGGATGCGGATGTAGAATTGCTCCTGCCTGCGGCGGTGAACGACGCAGGCGCAAGTGCGGCTCCTGGTAAGCGCGTATGCTCGGGAGTTGGATCGTGCTGATTCGTCGAGGCCAGCACGTAGCGAGTCGCCCCTTCCTGACCGCGTCCCCAATACGATTGCGGACGAGCCGTCAGTCGGCACGGACGACTCGCTCCTGAGCGCACCGCCGCGCAAGCCGCTCGTCCGGCGGGTGACGCGCTCCGCCTCGGTGTCGCGCGAGCCGTCGGTGGCGCCGCCCGAGCCCGAGGTGGTGCCGCGCCCAAGGAGGGTGCGCAATTCATTCCTTCTCGTGTGTTTCTGTGCTCATTTGTGTGTGTGGCGCAGGCGCTGACGCGGCTCGTGCGCGACGACCCGCCGTTTATTACGGGCTTGGACGACCCGTCCGCGGTCATCGACGGCGCGTCGATCCCTGGACCCACACCCACGCCTGTCGTCGACCTCGAGATCGATTACACTGTACGTCCTTTTGCCCTTGCTTGGTATTCGCCGCGGCTGATTGTCGATTGCAGGCCCCGCCACCCCCGCGCTCGCGGCTGAAGCGCCGTGTCGGGGTGGCTAACCCGGACGGCGCGGTGTGGGGCAGCGCGCTCGCGCCGATGTCGGGCATCGCGGAGACGGTGGAGGAGGAGCCGCCGCTGAAGAAGTTCAAAGCGCTGTTCGACGCGAGCGCGCCGGAGGGCAGCCCCTGGGACAGCGCGGGCGCGGTGGAGGACGTGCTGGCGGACTCGGGGCGCAGCCAGACACAGAGCGGGACGCTGGGGATGGAGGAGGCGCCGCCGCGCACGGCGGTGATGCGCGAGGAGGAGGAGGAGATGACGCAGTCGCAGGTGCCGGGGGGTGGGCGGCGGAAGCGCGCGCTGGATGAGGATGTGGAGATGGAGGTGGAGCCGCCGGCGAAGCGGCAGGCGATGGGCGGGCGGGTCGGGTCGGTGCCGCCCGCGTCGACTGCGGGAAAGCCGCGCTCGACGCTGGCTGTGGCGCCGGCGGAGAAGAAGGGCGGTGCGGGTGCGCCGGCGGGGAAGCCGGACACGGACAGCGCGTTCCTCAAAGCAATCGCATCGACGAAGCGCGGGAAGAAGACGGAGGATGTGTTCGACCGCGAGTTCAACAAGCTAAAGATCTCGAAGCCCGAGGCGGAGACGCACGAGCCGGAGGAGGAGTGGAAGGTGCTCGAGGAGTTCGGGGACGACTCGGGGCTGCGGGGCAACTTTATGACGGTGGTGGAGATGGAGGTGTTTCGGCGCGATGGGCGGGGCCAGGCGCGCGAGTCGCTGCGCGAGTGGGATGGGAGGCCGAATTATAAGAAGTTTAAGAAGGTGTGTTGTATGTGGGTTTTTGCGGGGTTGACTCTGATGCGGGGGGTTTAGAAACTGACGAGCCTGGTGCGCGGCGCGAAGGTGGAGGTGTTTATCTCGGAGGAAAATGACTACGGGATGGGTGCAGGTGCGTACCGGCGTTTTTTGTTATTGCAGTTGACGCTGACGGCGCCTGCTGCAGCATACTGGAAGGGCGGCGCGTCGCAGGGGCAGTCGCAGTCGCAGAACGCGATCTTCAACAGCCAGGCGCAGACGCAGTTCGACGACGACTCGCAGGACGCACCCCCGCGCAAGGCGAAGGTGCGCGCGCGCTCTGCGCTTGAGTCAGAGGGCGAGGATGCCACGCCGGCGCCGGCGCGCAAGGCACGGAAGGCGTCCGCGGCGCCGAAGAAGGCGGCGGTGAAGGCCAAGGCGGCGCCAAAGAAGCAGCCGCTGTTCTTGGACTCGGACGACGATATGGACGTGGACGACGGTGCGAGGGCGGCGGGGGCGGGGGCGAGTGAGGCGGAGGCCGAGCCGATGACGTTGGAGGCAGAGTCGCCGGTGCGGCCTGTGCGCACGGCGCGGACGGGCGCGCGGGGGAAGAAGGCGCCGCCGGTTATTGTGGATGATGATTCGGATGGGGGCGCCGTATTCAAGGGGTTCAAGGGGAGGAAGGCAAAGGCAGGGAAGTGATCTACCTTTTATTTAACTAGTCAGCTACTGCATACTGCTCTGCTTAATATTCTTGCTACAGTCGAACCTGCTAAATCCCATAACCTACTATAACCCATAGAAAATCACGTCCACCGAGTTGGTTGGCGGGGATTTTTGGCCCAATCCCATACCCAATAACCCATACCTCTGGCAGGTAAAATCCCATGTCGACGCGGACTGTCTATCGCGGGGGAATCGCCGTCTCGCAGCCGTGTATAAGGCATGGGAAGGCTTTTGAATACTGGGAAGAGTGTCAGCACCGCGGCGCGGCGGTTGCATGAGCCATAGCGCGGAGGGAGCTCCGGGATGCACCTCGGCGCGCGCCCGTTAATCGCACGGCGAGTGCCACGCGCATCTGTTAGAAATACTCAAAAATACTCTTAGAGGTACCAGAGCCAGCCAGAAAGTTGCCGCCCGGGAGCACATCAACGCGCACCGTCCAATTCCACGGTATCGCCGGCGCGCACCCGTCGACAAAAGTCAGGGGGATCAACGGCAACGAAAATGCGGCGCGGCGCTTGTGTGAGGGAGAGCGCACCGAGTTGACCGGGGTGCATGTTGACGCGCAACACACGGGGAGTGCGACGCTCACTTGTCACATCTACTCATATGAGCCCCCACAAGTCCCAGAGAATGCGCGACGCAGCAGCTCCCCGCGGTGGGAGTTCCTCGGCGGCATGCGACGCCCCCCTCCTTGAGACGGGCGCTAATTCCAGCGCATGCACGTCGTAAATGTGCTGACACACCGCGGGAGGCGCCAGAGGAGCCCAGAGACGCTGTGCACGCCGTAATGTAGGCGTACATGGCGGAGTGCCTCCGGCATGGCATCCTGTCATGCGCTCCCATGAGCGCCGCGAACGTGGATGGGAGTGTACGTGACGTACCGGCGCCTCAGGACCTCGAGACTGAGCCCCTGGTAAGTCTCGCTCGACGAGGAGCAGTTCCCCAATAGCGGCGCACTGGAGCAAGCGCCCTCTGAGCGCACCCACAGAGTCTGTGATGCATGTATTAGCCCGCGGTGCGCAGTGACCGACGAGGTCACTCACCATGCCGACATCGTCGAGGCCGCGACGGCGCTTCTGTGGATTATGCACATGTCGCGTCAGCCGCGGTACTCTGCGATCAGGGCACTTAAACTCACCGGATGCGATTTCGGGCGGTGAGGAGATGCTCCCGCGAGGTACGTGAGTTCCCAGCGGATCTTCCTGTATGGATGTCATTTACAGCACGGCAGGTAGGCGACGGCAGAAAGGAGGGCGGATACTGTGCGAAGCGCGCGGATTAGCCCACGACGCGCACACTGCACAGTGCTCGACAAGACCCGCTTACCGTCGAGACTCGAAGGCGGCGGGTGCGACGGCGCTACGGCCGTCTTGTGCAAGTCCTGTGTGTTGTGCGCCACGGTGCGCCACGTCAGCTGCGCTGTGAGCACGTCAAGTAAGCTCCTTGGATGCGATGTAGGATGGCGAGGAGGCGCCGCTGTAAAGTCCGTGAGCTCGCAGCAATCTATGTGCGGATTCCACTCACTGAGCGGCAGGCGGGAGACAGCGGTAAGCAGGGAACGGTGGAAGGGCGGCGCGTCGCGGGGGCAGTCGCAGTCGCAGAATGCGATCTTCAACAGCCAGGCGCAGACGCAGTTCGGAGACGACTCGCAGGACGCACCCCCGCGCAAGGCGAGGGCGAAGGCGCGCGCGCGCGCTCTGCGCTCGAGTCGGAGGGCGAGGACGCCACGCCAACGCCGGCGCGCAAGGCGTCCGCGGCGCCGAAGAAGGCGGCGGTCAGGGCGAAGGCGGCGCCGAAGACGCATGCGCTGTTCCTGGACTCGGACGACGATATGGACGTGGACGACGGTGCGAGGGCGGCGGGGGCGGGGGCGAGTGAGGCGGAGGCCGAGCCGATGACGCTGCGGTCAGAGGCGGAGTCGCCGGTGCGGCCTGTGCGCGCGGGAAGAAGGCGCCGCCGGTTATTGTGGATGACGATTCGGACGGGGCGGAAGTGATCCACCTTATAGTCAGCGACTGCATACTGCTCTGCATAACATTCTTGCTATTCATGTGGACTTGGACGTTGGTCATATAATGTTTACATAAATCGGAGGGAAAGGCGCGAGTCCGTCCATGGGGCGTATGTGGATACCTAGAAAATGTCCATGGAAAGACACAGAGGAACGGACATCACGTCGCCTCAGTCGGTGAATTATTTTATGTGGGTCGGAATTAGCGGGACGGGAAGGCAGGGTCATGTGACCTTCTAGATTTTTCTGCTGGCGGGAAAAAGAGCGAGACACGTCTTCCTCCGCTCTCCCCACCACCATGCACCGTCTTTCCAACACCTCCGCCCGCTCCCTCCGTCGCGCAGCCGCAAAGGCCTCCAAGGCCTCCGCTGCTCCCGTCCTCACCCGCAACGCCCACAAGGACATTAAGTTTTCCAACGATGGGCGCGCAAGCATCCTCAAGGGTGTCGACGTCCTCGCCAACGCTGTTCAAGTGACTCTCGGTCCTAAAGGTATGTCCAACGCGTCGTAGCTCTTGTGCAGTGTACTGACAGAGTCCTTCCAGGCCGCAATGTCATCATCGAACAAGCCTTCGGCGGACCCAAAATCACCAAAGGTACGTCACCGCCGTCTATCTTGTATACATTTACTCATCCATCCTCGTAGACGGTGTCACCGTGGCAAAGGCCATTACCCTCAAAGACAAGTTCGAGAACCTCGGAGCTCGGTATTTTTTTTTCATTCTGTGTTCTCGCACTTGCTGACTCATGCTGTCCCTCAGCCTCGTCCAGGACGTCGCCTCCAAGACGAACGAGATTGCTGGAGATGGTACGACTACCGCCACTGTGCTGGCCCGCGCCATCTACTCCGAAGGTGTGAAGAACGTCGCAGCCGGGTGCAACCCCATGGACCTGCGCCGTGGTTCCCAGGCTGCCGTTGACCGCGTCGTCGCCTTCCTTTCCTCCCACACAAAGACGATTACCACCACTGCTGAGATCGCCCAGGTCGCCACCATCTCTGCCAACGGTGATACTCACGTCGGTAACCTTATTGCCCAGGCCATGGAGAAGGTCGGCAAGGAGGGCGTCATCACCGTCAAGGAGGGACGCACCATCGAAGACGAGATCGAAATCACGGAGGGCATGCGCTTCGACCGTGGCTTCATCTCCCCCTACTTTGTCACCGACGTCAAGGCCCAGAAAGTCGAGTTCGAGAAGCCCTACATCCTCTTGTCCGAGAAGAAGATTTCCCTCCTCCAGGACATCCTTCCCACCCTTGAGGCTGCTGCTCAGGCCCGCCGCCCCCTCATAATCATTGCCGAGGACATCGACGGTGAGGCCCTCGCCGCGTGTATCCTCAACAAGCTCCGTGGCCAGCTCCAGGTCGCCGCCGTCAAGGCCCCTGGCTTCGGCGACAACCGCAAGAGTATCCTCGGTGACCTTGCCATCCTCACCGGCGGAACCGTCTTCACCGACGAGCTCGACATCAAGCTCGAGCGCGCCACCGTCGACATGCTCGGCTCCACCGGCAGCATCACCATCACCAAGGACGACACCATCGTCCTCAACGGCTCGGGCAGCAAGGACGCCATCGCCGCGCGCTGCGAGCAGATCCGCTCCATCATCGCGGACCCCAGCACCTCCGAGTTCGACAGGAGCAAGCTGCAGGAGCGCCTCGCGAAGCTCAGCGGCGGCGTCGCCGTCATCAAGGTCGGCGGCTCGTCCGAGGTCGAGGTCGGCGAGAAGAAGGACCGGTACGACGACGCGCTGAACGCGACCCGCGCCGCGGTCGAGGAGGGCATCCTCCCCGGCGGCGGCGTCGCGCTGCTCAAGGCGTCCCTGCAGCTCGCGACCACCACCCCGTCGTCCGGCGCGGGCTCGACGGCGTCGCCCGTGTCGCCCACCGCGACGCCCATCCACACCGCGAACTTCGACCAGGAGCTCGGCGTCGCGATCATCCGCCGCGCGCTGACGACGCCTGCGCGCGCGATCCTGGCGAACGCGGGCGAGGAGGCGTCGGTGATCATCGGCACGCTGCTGAGGACGTACGGCGCGGACGACAAGTTCGGGTGGGGGTACGACGCGGCGCGGGGCGAGTACGTGGACATGGTCGCCGCGGGGATTGTCGACCCGCTGAAGGTCGTGCGCACGGCGCTGGTGGACGCGAGCGGCGTGGCGAGTTTGTTGACGACGAGCGAGGCGTGTATTGTTGATGCGCCGGAGGAGGAGAAGACGGGCGGGATGGGCGGTGGGATGGGTGGGATGGGCGGCATGGGAGGTATGGGCGGGATGGGCGGGTACTAGGCGCGCGTGAGGAGGCTGGATGAACCAAAAGTATCTTGGATAGCGACCTGTTCGCGCCTGCTTACTACTTACTCGTGCTATTCTTATTTGCCTATTGCCTAGTTTTTGCTTGTGTCTGCACTGCATTTGCCCCCCCCTCCCCCGCACCCCCCTCCGCTCATGTTCTGCTTTTGTTGTTTGCTGCACTTACACCCCCACTCATGGTATACATTTTATGTAGTATGGATTTGCATAATGCGCTAGGCTTGTTGTGCTACTATCTTTAGGTGTGAAGATTTGGGCTTGATTTGGGCTGGATAAAGGTAGTTTTGTATCAATTAGGGACCCACAAAATTGGGCGCAGCATCGCAGTTGCAGCGTCGCAGCCAGCTGCGACGCATGAGTCAGCGGCGTTTTCGAAGTCCGCTCAGCCACCCGTCACGCCCGTAATTGATCGCTCATAGATAACATAGATCCCAAGTAGATAGCTTTAAATCTACACTTTCTTCAGTCACTATGCCCTCGCAAACGGAGAGACAAAAGCTTATAAATGCTCTGGCTATCTCAACTATGGTCCAGAATGTCTTTAATCCCCCAGAAACTCTAGAGGAAGCAGTGGATTCTTTCCAACAAACCATCGATTTCCTCTCGCTGATTGAGGGTACACGCTATCTCAAGGAACGAGAATCTGTTCCAAAGAAAGGAAACCTTGACATAGCTTGGGACTTTGCGGCCAATCCCACTCATCACCAACGTTTCCTCACGATGCTTCGAATTTCCCCCACTGTCTTCTCGGCGCTTCTTGATCTGATCAAAAATCACGAAGTCTTTCAATCCGAGTCTAATCATAGCCAAGCACCGGTCGAGCTACAGTTGGCCGTCACCCTCTATCGCATGGGACGCTATGGGAATGGTGCGAGCATTGAGGATATYGCTCGTATTGCTGGCTGTTCGGAAGGTTCTGTCGAGAATTATACAAAGCGGTGCTTCAAGGCTATTCTCTCACATCACAACAAATTTGTAYGCCAGCTCACACCAGAGGAGAAGGAGGTAGAGAAGAAGTACATGGATGACCAACTTGGTTTCAAGGGACTATGGYGTGAGGGATGGCTCATGTATGATGGAACTATTGTTGTTCTTTTCCGCAAACCAGGAAAGAATGGAGATGCCTATTACACTCGTAAATCCAATTACGGTCTCAATCTTCAGGTGCGCAAGTCATATTATAGCAGTTAATTAGTAGCTGACACATTTTTCCATGTCTAGGTTGGCAATATACCATCCAACCTTCGTATTGTAGATCATGCCCATGGGTTAACTGGCTCAGCTCATGATGCCACTGTGTTCAAAGACACTGCTGCCATCAAGCATCCAGACTGGCTTTTTTCTGGAGAAGAGTTTGCTTGGGTGGACTCTGCTTACAGTGTAAATTCTCGAACCATTCCTGTCCACAAAAAACCTGCCTCTCTTGATCCCAAGAATGCTTTGTTTGACAAAATGGTTGCTCATATTCGTGTTCGATCTGAGCACTGTATGGGTGCCCTCAAGGGACGGTTCCAGTGCCTCCGTGGTCTCCGAGCCACAATTAACTCCAACAATGATCACCACAATGCATGTCAGTGGATATCTGTTGCCATCATCATTCACAACTTGGTTATCGACATTGAAGGAGAGCAAGCCGTGCAGTATTTTCTCCCTGCTCATGGACGACTTGAAGAAGAAATTGACTTAGGATATCAGGAGGATGAACCAGTTGGAATCAATAATGATAATAATAACACAAAAAGACAACAGCTAGTCAACGAACTATGGAATGTACGCAATAGCTAGGGGTATAGTAATAGAACTAGGGTATGTAAAGGTATATTAGATCAAACTTGTATCAAAGGTATCAAAGGAAATAGGAGGAAAGGAAGTTACTTGTCAATTACAGTTCTTCTTCGGAACTATCGAGTTCAGATGGCCAATCTGGACTGGGAGAACGAACAGTCTTCTGGCGTTTGAGAGGCAGAGGATTCTCCTGGGCAGTCTCAATCTGGAGCAGTTTCTCCCGAGCCTGCGCAGGGGTCCAGATGCCAGCTCGAGCCTCAGCAGTAATCTGCTTATGCAAATCAAGAAGTAACTGAGTATCACGCTGAGCTTTCAGCGCTGATATATTTTCACTAACAAAATAGTTAATGAAAGAGTCAAAGGAAATAATGATCAAACACCTACCGCTGAATTTGCACCAAAGTATCAGCAAGGGTTCGCTTCTTTGGCTGCTTTTGTGGTACCTTTGCTTTGTCACTAGCCTCCTGAGAGGCCATGGAAGGCTTGGGACCACGACGAGGAGTGGGTGTCTCTGTATTTAGTGAGTGAATCGGTCATCAGTTGATTGAACATACGAAGCTCACGGGTGTTGGTAGCATCATTCCCGAAACTGCGTACACGAGGCTGAGAGGCAGCTGGAGTATGAGAGGCAGCTATGGTGGCTCTGTCCTCAGCCAATAAGACGGGATCAATCATACTGTTATCATCGGGGGGCTGGACCCAAACGGTCTGCATTCTGTGAGGACCAGCACCAGTGGTCACCACAATAGGTGTCACATTTGGGCGGGAGGCAAAAATACGATGAAGAGCTGGAAAAAAGATGAATTCCTTCTCTATTTCATCTAGCAGTTATGAGAACAGTCAGAAAAACACCAGATGAAATACTGATGACACTTACTCCAGATGTTTCGTGCATGATAAG
The DNA here is from genome assembly GCA_000827495.1 of Hypholoma sublateritium FD-334 SS-4. NCBI lineage: Eukaryota > Fungi > Basidiomycota > Agaricomycetes > Agaricales > Strophariaceae > Hypholoma > Hypholoma sublateritium. The sequence goes on along the minus strand of KN817606.1, from coordinate 8,369 downwards.
GGGTTTCAACACATGGGCCCTCCCCACTGATGTAGAAATCAAGAGTCTTCTCTGTTGATTGAGAGTCACCATCAGTGACTCCCTCGCCAGTTGCACATAAACGCGTAGCAAATCTAGCGTACGTCTTCGTGAGACTGACAAGTAAGATTAGCACCTGAGAACAAACAGACAGTCCTAGCTCACATCTCAATCTTGGCCTTTATGCGGTCACGGATGGTGTTTGCATTGATTCCAAACAAATCCGGGAGGACAGCCTGAGCAATGCGCTTGTAGACCATGGATTTCCTTTCTCCACTGGTGTTCTGCAAATGTATTAGTCTAATAAAGCTGTCTAGCTATGAATTGTACTGTAACGCACCTCAGATGGGTCTCTTTTGCCGAATAGAACACGGTAGTTGTTGTCCTTTTCAATTTCACCCAACAATGCCCAAACGAGGTTGTTCGTCCAATTTATGGCCCCAATTTGGGGCTCGGAGGCCTTGCGAGAGGCTTTCTTAGTAGACATATGTATAAATAGAAATAGTGTGTAAACGAGTGTGAGATTGGAGTTGACAGAGGCTGGGAACGGGTAAAGGAAGGTGGTGTGCTGGCGTTAAGCGCGTCGCGGCGTGTGTGGTCACACAATGGTCACAGGCGGCAGTGCAGCGGACTTCGAAAATGCCGCTGACTCATGCGTCGCAGCTGGCTGCGACGCTGCAACTGCGACGCTGCGCCCAATTTTGTGGGTCCCTATTGTAACCCTCAGTAAAAAAGGCTTGTTGGGATTAGTCACGAGTTAGTCAGTTGATGGTATAGTGGGGTAAATTATAGTCATACAATGGTCATTAAGTGGCTGTTTCAGTCATTTTATAGGCCTTTCAGTCAATCTTTTGGAAATCTCATGTTGGGGCCTGTGAAAAATATCTTAGACAAATATTAGAGTGTCTATAATTACCTCCAATTGACCCTGAGTGTCTGGCTATGAATATTTTATTCTAAATTGCTTTCATGTTTTGATATAAGTAACTATTCAAATCAGGATTCCAGTGTCAATCCAGTGTTTACTAATATGAGACTATGACTATATACTGTGAGATGGGGGAATGTTCAATGTATAGTATGCAAAGGCAGGTCTCTTGCTTCATGAAGCAAGAAAATAAAATAGATGTGGTGGCACAAGCAGTAAAAAGAGGGTATTAGAATGATGCAAGAGTAAGCACTGGGAAAATAAAAAGAGTGTGGAATTAACCAGCACCAGAAGTCTCCCAACTCAAAGGAATCACATACATAAACATTTTTGGCTTGAGAGGATGCACTGTATCTATTGCGTAAAAGTTGGAGTGCTACAAAGATGGTATCAAAGTAGTTTTGCAAATCTTTGGACTTGCTTTGAGGCTACCAACAAATGTTGTGGGAAGGTCTGGTGATGTTAGTGAGGTGTATAGGAACAGGAATAGCTCAGTGATCAAGTAAGAATCAACTTAGTATTCATCGTAGCTACCTATAGGAATAGGAATAGCTATGAGTATGTTAGAACAAGTGAATGAAAGTAATGTAAATATATCTCACCTCAGTGATCAAGTAAGAATCAACTGAGGAAGGGATTTCAGGGGGATCAAGTATATATAAAGACTGTAGACTACAATGGATACTTGGAGTAATCTATATGAGCCAAAACAGACAAAAAAAAGGCTTGGAAAAGATGTCCATGTGATATGTGTGCAGTAGACATGCACACCATGCTATCTAAGGCTGCATTCAGAAACATAATTCTGTATTATCAGACGGAATTATTACCATATTAAGCTGTCAGATTATGATCACATGCCTGCAAGGTCGTGTGCAAATGTGACGATCTGTGACAGACGTGAGACGTGCTGTGTACTTGTTGATCCCTCTCATTGTGCGTGAACTCCCCACACTACACTCTCGTTTTCTCTACAACCAACTGATCGATTGCTCCCATATTTTGAGAGCACATACCCACACTCATTACACACTCACCATGGCAAAAGAAACTGCTCAATCAATCTGGACATCAGCCAATGAGGAGACTCTCATAGAGTACCTCTTTGTGACGCTTGCTGGATAAGCATCATGGTGCTCGGGTCTTCAGGCTGAAGGTTGGGAAGTCCTGGGAGAGACCTAGGGCAAGCCTGAGGTGTGCACCAGGGGAGAGGACAGCAGGAGGGCTGCCTGAAGCCTATGGTGCTAGTAATGCCAGACCAGGCAGGTTCTGTGTGACCCTCAGGAGGACCTGTTTGACCCTCAGGAGGACTGTTTGACCCTCAGAAGGGGAGCTACTAATGCAAGCTCAAGCATAGGGATTCATGGCTCCAGTGATGGTCAAGAGCAAAAGGTAAATCAATTAGCTAATACAACTAATGGGCAACATATGGACTCAGTCATGTGACTACTATCTGGCTACTGAACATGTATCTATCCATCCAGAGCTTCAAAATCACCACATTCAATGGGGTTGTTGGAACTTTAGAGGCTTTGCGAACTAAGGGAGGGCTTAAGATGGAAAAATCAGCCCAAAATAAATGGACTATGGTGCGTAACATGTTCTATTTTTGTTACATTCTTCTCACCTCATTGCTCACCAGTTGCATCACATCTGGCGCGTTATACAGGATATCAAGGCCCAGTCAGGCTGGTCTTGGAGTGATACCCACGGAGCTAATATCTCCCCAGCTATAGAGACTCACTGGGAGACTTTTCTCAAGTCCCATCCTCTTGCCAAACCATTCAAGAATCACAGATGGATTCACCTTGAGAAGATGACCCAGATCATGCCAGCTACACTCCGTGGTACCTATGTTTATCTTGCCTCTCAAGGTACCACAGGCCTGGCTTTGGGTGCTGTCCCAGCCCCTCCGATTGACTTATCTGACTCATCAACGTCGGTAAGTTGTCACTAGTCCCTACCATCTGTTATCATAAACTGTAAGCAAAACCATATCTTTGCTGCTAGGAGAAAATATGAGACAGTATCATAACTACATCATAACTATATTTCATTGTGCTATATCATTGCTATATCATTCCTACATCATAATATCATATCATAACTATTTCATAACACAATATCATAACTATATCATAATTGTATCATAACTTTGTATCATAACTATTGCCTCAATGGCCCGAGGGGTGGCCAGAAAGCGAAGAAAGCGGATGAAACAGACAAGGAACCCAAGAAGGAGTTTGCTGGAAATGCAAGTGCCCTCTCCACATCCACTTCTACAGGCCTCCAGAGTGACGCTGACCTCCACTGGCTTGCAGACATGGGCGCCACTAGTCATATGACACCTCACTATGCCTGGATGCAGGACCCGGGAAAATACCGTATTATGTCAGATACCAGTCCACCCGAAAACATATCCTTTTGGCCTTGAAAGTCAGAAAAAAATTTAACAGTGTCCACCCGCCGAGGTCACCTTTTGAGGCTCAAGGTGAGAAATTTCTGTCCACCCGAGGGTCGCCCGTATGAATATGGGTCAGATACCTGTCCACCCAAAGCCACTGAGCCAGTGGCATCTTGCCGAGCTGAGCCGGTGTCGGTGAGCCACAAGTTCAGGGCCATCGAAAAGTCAACAATGCAAAATGGACCACTAAAGCCAAATATTCAGCTGTGGGAGCTGTATAGTGGAAATCAGCTCGAAGAGCCACTGAGCCACCAGTAGAATGGCACTCGGGGGATATTTTCAATGTATTCACAATGTCGGCTTGCCTTATTTCCATATCCTAAATTACTATCGCCCTACTTCATCCCTACTCTGCAATAAATTGAAACTTGCAACGGCTCGTTATTTCAATGGTATCTACAAGCTCAAGCTCCGATGTCTTGGATTGGATTGGGAAAGGAAAGGTCTATCAGGATGTACCATCATTTGTGTCCGCAGAATTACTCCGACGACTTGAAATTCCAAGCAGTGCCAATGACTTTCTTC